>SJYW01011285.1:1480103-1519561 GCA_006410735.1 Raphicerus campestris
CCCTGGGGCTTTTCCATTTGGGCAGGGGGTGGGATGGGGGTAGGGGTAGGTGGGTCTGGTTTTCCAGTTGGTATGTTGTTTCCATAAATACTGGGCATATAGCTCAAAGTCCACAGTCCAGCTCAAGATGGAGTCCTGCTTTCAAGATGGAGCTTGTTCTCTTTCCTCCTTCACTTAATCCATCTGTAGGTTTTATTATGTTTTGTGTACTTTATATATATACATATATTTCATAATTTTGAAGAAATGAAAATACTTCCCATAAAATGATGCACTCCTATTATGCATAATTTATCTTCGTGTTTCCCATCCAGACTAGGCATAGCTAAACCTATTTGGCTTCCTTTGTGGCCCAGCTGGTAGAGAATCCGCCTGCAATGCGGGAGACCTGGGTTCAATCCCTGGGTTGGGAAGATCCCCTGGAGAAGGGAAAAGCTACCCACTCCAATGTTCTGACCTGGAGAATTCCATAAACTGTTTAGTCCATGGGATTGCAGAGTTAGACGCAACTGAGTGACTTCCCTTCACTTCAAACCTTAAAGTGTTTGTCAAAAAAATAATAGCTATTCTGTCAGATATCCCCAGGTATAGAGAAAAATTATTAATATATTTTATAAGACCTAGGGATCATAAGGAATCCCAGGTTGATATGAATCTGTAATATGATGGATTTATTTTTAAGACAAACATGCAACCTTGGCTGCAATAGCAAAAGTATTGCTAGGAAAGAAAGTGATGGTTGTTGGCCAGAAACTTGAGAAAAATCACCAGTCCAGTTTTAGTCTCTATAATTTTCAGTGAGCACAGTCAAGCTGAAGCATGCCTATTGTTTGAAAACGGAGAATATATGATTTAGTTAAACACCAAAAAGTAAACTCAAAGCCGGAAAGTCCATGACTTTTTGATTTCTTGGTGTTGTCTACAAATGACACTAAACATTGGAGAGCGATTCCTATTGACCAGACTCAGCCCAGCAATGTATGTGAGTCCAGTGGCTATTCTTGGTGCAACCAGCCTCTGCTGTCCAGACAGAGGATATCCTAGACACCAGCAGGAAAAAGAAAGAGAAGCAATAACGATTTCCTGACATTGCTGCTGAGCTTTGAGTCCAGCTGAAAATGTAGCATACCACAGCACAGTAGTTTTCTCTGTCATATGACTTCATATGAACCTTGAATCTGTGGCTGAACTCTCAAATATTACAACGTCTGTAATGCCTCCACATGCAAATACAGCTCCAAACCCTTTCTTATAGGTGAAAGGTAAGGATTGTATTTTTGAGACCAGAGTACACAGCAGTCCCCAGCAACTCTACAGCCTATCTACATGTGTTACAATTTAGTTAAACTATGCTCCCACCTACCATTTGATCCTGACTTTAAAACAGCCTACCCCAAACATCCCACATATAAATCTGAGTAGCAACTTCTGGTCCTCCAGAAGGAAAATGTTTCCTTCACCAGCATCTCTCAACAGTGCTACTGCAACCATGGTTGCGGGAAAGAGGATCCCTTCCAGGGCCTGAAACTGGGCTCTTGTCTAAGACTTGGAAATGAATTGTCCGAGGAGAAACATCTGCTGACAAAGCAAGAGATTATATTGGGAAAGGGCACCTTGGTGGAGAGCAGTAGGGAAAGGGAACCCAGGAGAACAGCTTTGTCACATGGCTTGCAGTCTCAGGTTTTATGGTGCTGGGATTAGTTTCCGGGTTGTCCTTCCTTAGCCAATCATTCTGACTCAGAGTCCTTCCTGGTGGTGCATGCCTTGTTCAGCCAAGAAGGATGCCAGAGAGAAGGATTTGGGGAGGTGGTCGGACAGGTGGTGTCTCCTTTTGACCTTTCCTGAACTCTTCTGGTTAGTGAAGGCTTATTAGTGCCCTGTTCCTTAGCAGGACCTCCTGTCATAAAACAACTCATGCAAATTGTTACCATGGTGCCTGGCCAGGGTGGGCAGTTTCAATTAGTGTGCTTCCCCTAACACCATGACTCAAGAGTTCTTAAGAACATAGAAAATAGCTGGTCAGAGCTAGTCAATTATCAAAGTTTTAGAAGGATGTTGGTTTAAAAAATTAATATTAGTTCTGCTAATTTTTATTTCAGGGACCTTCTGAGAGTCAAAAGTGAAAGTAGATCTAATAGTTGTGCAGCCATATGCCTAGAGTCCTAATGTAGTTATATAACACAGATGGAAAAAATCCTTCATCCTTGTTGAAAATAAAGAGTTGAGCTTCTTTGTTCTAAGCTCTCTTGTCCCTTTCTGTCCACATACAAAGCCACCACGGTTGCCATGGTGAAAACCTTGATGATAATATTCCCAAACAGTCTTGCAACATCACAAACAGCACTGAGAAAAGACCGTACCCTGTACCTTCATAGAGTTGGAGGTAAGCAAGGACTACCCCTGGGACTCATGTGTTAGCTTTTCAGCAATTAAAGACCTTCCTGTGAGAAACACACACACACACACACACACACACACACATATTCACCTTGTCTTCTTGGCACATCCCAGATTTTCTTTTCTCTATCCAAGAATCTCTGTGCATCACAAGAAGGACCACCTTTACTAATTTTAGCAGATTTAGAATATACTCACTGTTAGACCTCTACACTGCAGACAACTGTCAGAGAGTGCCTGCTCTCCCCATGTGTTTGCAATAGGTGAAGACAGGTCATTGTGTGTGGCTGGAAGGGCCTGTCACACCTCCCTCTGAGGAACTTTTCAGAAAGTCCCCAAAGAATACTCTGATTGCTCTGATTCCTTCTGAGTTACATTTACACAAGTCGTCAGTGATGCATACAGATGAAAATGTATTGAGAAAAGGTAGAAGTTAAAGTAATAGAGACTTGGTTTATCAAGAATCAAGAGTCCACTGGTTCCCTGCATGTGCTCACTCTTTGAGAAAGAGAAGTCTAAAACATTCTCTCTTCCCGTGGTCTTTTATATCTAGTTGGAGAGATGAGTCTAAGCATATAAAAATAAAGGTCACATTGCTATCTTTAAAATGGACAACCAACAAGATCCTATTGTATAGCACAGGCACCTCTTCTGTTCATTGTTATGTAGCAGCCTGGATGGGAGAGGAGTTTGGGAGAGAATGGATGTTTATATGTATGGCTGAGTCGCATTGCTCTTCACCTGAAACTATCACAGCATTGTTAACTGACTATGTGTGTGCTAAGCCACCTCAGTTGTGTCAACTCTTTGCGATCCTGTGGATTCTGTGGAGCCCGCCAGGCTCCTCTGTCCATGGGATTCTCCAGGCAAGAATACTGGAGTGGGTTGCCATGCCCTCCTCCAGGGGATCGTCCCAATCCAGGGATCGAACCCCCATCTCTTAGGTCTCCTGCACTGGCAGGTGGGTTCTTTATCACTATTGCCATCTGGGTAGCCCTGTTAATTGGCTATACTCCAATTAAAATGATGGTCAAACAATAACTGAGTTCACTGTATCACACGACACTGTCTCTAAACCCTAGAGGAGTGTCAAGAGAGAGATGAGCAGTTACTGCCTTCCTAAAGGAGGTCCAGTTTGGGGCCCCATATCCCCCAAACCTATATTCCTAGAGTTTGGGCTCCATAGTCACAAAAGGAAGGCCAGCATGCCTGAGATAGAGGCATAGGGACCAGCCCAAGGTAGCCCAGTATCACATACACAAGGCGATTTCTGGGAGCCACCCCCAGATTAGGGTATCTTCTTCCCAAGGGAAGGCTTCTTTTGATTTAGGATGCTTTATAGCAGAGCTCTCCATGCAGACTTAAGTAAAAAGAGAGATGAAGCTGTAAACTTCCTCTTTCTCTTTCTAGCAATGGCTCCTCCCCAAACCCCCTTTACATACTTCTGCGCTGTTAGCATTCTGTACACCTGAACACACATAGCCCCACTACACACTCAGCAACATGTTCGAATGCTTTCGTCCTTTGAGGCTAATTACCCTCAGCTTCTATAAGGTGAAAGTAGCGGCAGCAGCCGTTACATCATCGAAGAAACATCAAACACCCTGATGTAAATCTGTGGAGCCGGGAAGCAAATACCTAGCTTTTCGGAATTAAATTGAGAATCTTCCTTGACATCTGAGGCTTGATATCTTTCAGCAGAGATGACAGCCCTGAAACTGCTCTCCAAGTGCCAGGCAGAATAGAAAAACGATTCAGGGCATCATTTACATATCACACAGACACCTCAAGCTGGCAGGCTTGTTGCTTAGTAAAGAAAATACAAACGAAGCATGGCTTAGGCGATGGGCCCTGGGACGCTTGAGTTAGTGTGGTTAAGTGCTGGTCGGCTAATTAGGCCGTGTTATGTCTTGGAAGGGTTAAGGCAGAGCACAGTTTAGTAAAGAGGTGTTTTCCTTCTCACTGTTCTCCACTTATCACCTCCCACCATGAGACAAGGTTCTGTGCAACCAGAAGCAATGATTGTGCAAATTATTTTCTTTCAAACATTGACGTGGTGTTGAGTTGAGGAGTAAGGTGGTAGGAAAAGAAACAAGATCAAAACACACAGATGTGTTTCTGTGATGCAGAAAAAAAAAAATAAAAAAGATAGCTCTAACAACTCTAAGTCAGGCTTCCCCAGTAATAGATTCTGAAATTGATCCTTATCTCTTTCCTACATCTTATTATGTAGTATATTACCTTGTCTTCCTTAGGCTGCTATAACATTCCCTATTCCTAAATTAGTGTTTGACACATAGTAGACACTCAAAAAACAATTACTATATAAAATATCAATTAGTTAAGTCCATACATAATAATCTGGATTTCAAAGTAAGATTCATTATTTATTAACAAAAAGAAGGAACAGTGAAATTCTGGAAAGACATTTCTTATTAGAGTTATAAACAGCTTAATTCAAACCCTAGTTGTGAACTTATAGTTTCTGGGGGGAGAATGAAGGGAAAGAACAGTTAGAGAATTTGGGATGGACAGGTACACACTGCTATAAATAGATATTTATAAATGCTATTTAAAATGGATTACCAACAAGGACCTACTGTATAGCACATAGAATTCTGCTCAATGTTATATGGCAGCCTGGATGGGAGGGGAGTTAGGGAGAGAATGGATATGTGTATACGTAAAAAAAGAAATATCCTGGTTCTGTCAATGACTATATGATCTTCACCAAACTGACTCATGTAAGCTTTAAGTTCTTTATGTTAGAAAGAAAAGAAGGAAGAAGCTTCAGAATAATAATGAATATTAATTGAGTGCTTGGTATACACACTGTTCTGAAAATTTTGCATGCATTAGCTGATCTAAAACTCAAAACAATTATCATCCCCATGAGAAAACCGAGACACAGTAGTTAAATAATTTTCGTAAGGTTACACGATGGAAAGTAGAAGACATGGTATAGAAATCCAGGCAATGACCCAGGATACTGTTAACCATGCCCCTCAAACACATACGATGCTCCCTCTCACAAGACTGTAATATACTACCTCCTAGACTATGGTGGGGATTGAATAAAATGATACATCTGAAGGATATCGTTTGCAGTAGTGTTTCATTAGTGTTCTTTTGATGAAAAAGCAGAATAGATATTCTCATTCCACCTGGAGCATGAGCCAGCTCTGAGTCCTACCCCATACCTCTCTCAACTTTGCAACCTTATTTGGAAGTCATGTCCTCCCATCTTCTTATTTGATCTTGTTGTGTAACAGAACTTCTTCAGTAATTTGACTTCAGGGTGTATGTATATACATGCCCTGTACTCATTTTCTGGCTTCAGATGTTTGAAGTTGGTCTTCAGCTAACTGTCCATAGACTTTTGTTGCTAGTGAATTTGTGCAGATACTTTGAATCTAGGATAGTTTAGCAGCTGTTGGGGAAAATTTAAACATATGGATGATTGTTATTAACCTGGCCACAGTGATCATGTGAAAAATCTTGGCATAAGGGAATCATTATCTCCCAACATCTACCTTTTCTGTTCCTTTCTTCCCTGGTTATGTAATGGACCAATGTTTTTCTCTTATTGCTCAAATATTCCTTCTACATTTTCTTCTAACTAGGCCCAGTCAAAGAAACTGACCTTTATGTCCATGGGTCAATCTAGTTAAGCAAGTATTTGATTTGGTAAATCTGTGTTACATATGTGAATGCCTGATTACCACACACACTTTCCTAGGGTTTTATATGCTTTTATTTATACTTTAATTTACATAAAATTGATTATACCAGGGAAATTTCTCTAATATGTAGTGTTTAAGACACTATAGACAATATAAAGCATTTGAAAAATCTGTATGTTTAGAGTGATTAGGGAATATCTCCAATTACATTACCTGGACCACAGTCTGCTTCTCATAAGTTGGGGAATATTCTAGATGAGTTACAGATTGACAGGGTCTTTAAGGAGAGACTCTCTAAGAATCCTGATGAACTTAGGTGGCTTTATTGAACAAAGCTAGTGGAGACGATAGAATTTCAGTTGAGCTATTTCAAACTCTAAAAAATGATGCTATGAAAGTGCTACACTCAATGTGCCAGCAAATTTAGAAAACTCAGCGGTGGCCACAGGACTGGAAAAGTCAGTTTTCATTCCAATCCCAAAGAAAGGGAATGCTAAAGAATGTTCAAACTACCACACAATTGCACTCATCTCACACACTAACAAAGTAATGCTCAAAATTCTCCAAACCATGCCCCAACAGTACATGAACCATGAACTCCCAGATGTTCAAGCTGGATTTAGAAAAAGCAGAGAAACCAGAGATCAGATTGCCAATATCCGTTGGATCATCAAAAAAGCAATAGAGTTCCAGAAAAACATCTATTTCTCCTTTATTGACTACACCAAAACATTTGACTGTGTGGATCACAACGAACTGTGGAAAATTCTGAAAGAGATGGGAATATCAGACCACCTGACCTGACTCCTGAGAAATCTGTATGCAGATCAAGAAGCAGTTAGAACTGGACATGGAACAACAGACTGGTTCCAAATCGGGAAAGCAGTACCTTGAGGCTATGTATTGTCACCCTGCTTTTTTACCTTATATGCAGAGTACATCATGCAAAATGCTGGGCTAGATGAAGCACAAACTGAAATCAAGACTGCTGGGAGAAATATCAATTACCTCAGATATGTAGATGACACCGCCCTTATGGCAGAAAGTGAAGAAGAACTAAAGAGCCTCTTGATGAAAGTGAAAGAGGAGAGTGAAAAAGTTGGCTTAAAACTCAATATTCAGAAAACCAAGATCATCTGGCATCTGGTCCCATGACTTCATGGGAAATAGATGGGGAAACAATGGAAACAGGGAGAGATTTTATTTTGGGGGAATCCAAAATCACCACAGATGATGCAACCAGGAAATGAAAAGACACTTGCTCCTTGGAAACAAAGCTATGACCAACCTAGACAGCTTATTAAAAAGCAGAGACATTACTTTGCCAACAAAGGTCTGTCTAGTCAAAGCTATGGTTTTTCCAGTAGTCATGTATGTATGTGAGAGTTGGGGTATAAAGAAAGCTGAGTGCAGAAGAATTGATGCTTTTGAACTGTGATGTTGGGGAAGACTCTGGAGAGTCCCTTGGGCAGCAAGAAGATCCAACGAGTCCACCCTAAGGGAAATCAGTCCTGAACATTCATTGGAAGGACTGATGCTAAAGCTGAAACTACAATAGTTTGGCCACCGAATGTGAAGAGCTGACTCCTTGGAAAAGACTCTGATGCTGGGAAAGACAGAGGGCAGGAGGAGAAGGAGAGGACAGAGGGTGGTGTGGTTGGATGGCATCACCAATTTGAGTAAGCTCTGGGAGTTTGTGATAGACAGTAAAGCCTGGCATGCTGCAGTCCATGGGGTCACAAAGAGTCGTACATGACTGAGCAACTGAACTGAACTGATTGAACTAAGTCTCTCATTGGGTCTCCACAGAAAACCCTAGTGGCTGCTTCCAAAACAAGTATTATTTTAGAATCTTCCTTAAGGGAAGTGATCCTGGATATAAAAGAATTCAACCTTCTAATCCCCTTGCACACTCGAAATCTAATTGACGGACTCCAGATGTTCCAGAACATTCTCCAAGGTGCTGCCATTACCAAACTGCTAATGCAGCAAAAACTTCCTCCGCAGAGAAATAATACAAAGGGCTCTACTTGGGAGCTGGGAAATAGAATATAGCAGCAGTGTTTAACTTCCAGTTACATTTCAGAAGCTGAGATTTCTCAAGAATCACTATTAATTAGATATTCAAATTAAGTTTGACTAAGACTAAGCAAAAGTCTCACTCAAGCAAATTAAAATAGGCAAAGTTACTTTTCAGCATTGTTAACCATTTCTTCTCTAAGGAACAAAGGACTTCCTTCTGGTCAACATTCTTCATCCTTCTTAGCACTCTGGATAATTCTCTCAGCTCAAGTGAGCTCTCCATCAACTCCTCATCAGACTCACTCTTTGTAATGACTCTAAGAAACTGTTAAATTCAATCACACAACAATATAATAACTAATAGACTTAAATACTACCCTATATTGTCAGGATCTCAATTTTATAATCAAATAATATTAGATTTATTAGATTTTAAAGGGACCTCAAAGATTGTCTTGCTAATTTTCCCACCTAACTAAGGCATTTTATCTATAGGTTTTTCCTCCCAACAACATAAAACAGCCCTTCCTTGAACCCTTCCAACTACTGGTTGCCCATTTTATCACAAAAAGAATTTCCATTGTCTAATGGCTTTAATTACTAGAGTTATTTCCGAGGTTTAATTATATTTACTTGATGGCTTCATTTCTGTTATTTTTGTTCATTGTGATTTCTGTACTTTTCATACATTTTTACTCTCCTATGAGCATCTAAGCACTGAAGAATTGATGCTTTTGAACTGTGGTGTTGGAGAAGACTCTTGAGAGTCCCTTGGACTGCAAGGAGATCCAACCAGTCCATTCTGAAGATCAGCCCTGGGATTTCTTTGGAAGGAATGATGCTCAAGCTGAAACTCCAGTACTTTGGCCACCTCATGCGAAGAGCTGACTCACTGGAAAAGACTCTGATGCTGGGAGGGATTGGGGGCAGGAGGAGAAGGGGACGACAGAGGATGAGATGGCTGGATGGCATCACTGACTCAATGGACGTGAGTCTAAGTGAACTCCAGGAGTTGGTGATGGACAGGGAAGCCTGGTGTGCTGCGATTCATGGGGTCGCAAAGAGTCGGACATGACTGAGCGACTGAACTGAACTGATGAGCATCATAATAGTTATATGTAGGCCAAGATATAAGGTAGGTGCTTTAAATTATATAGTCTTTGTCACAACCCTATAAGATACTTCTTTCTAATGATAAAATAAGTTATTTCTTACCAAAGGATGGTTATTTCTAATGGTAAAGGCAGGAAGAAGGGCACAGAGTTAAGTGAATACACAAAGTCATGTATTCTTTAGTTGACAGAATCACAAACTTGTCCTACTCTAAAGTCTGAGTACCTCTAATACATTAATATAAATTGCTTCTTACTCTTTCTTATATTCAGAAAAGTGCTCATTATAGTATATTTTTGGGCTTCCCAGGTGGTACTAGTAGTAAAGAAGCCACCTGCCAATGCAGGAGACATAAGAAACTTGGGTTTGATCCCTGGGTCTGGAAGATCCCCTGGAAAAGGGAATGGCTACCCACTCCAGTATTCTTGCCTGGAGAATACCACGGACAGAGGAGCCTGATGGGCTACAGTCCATTGGGTCACAACGAGTTGTACACAACTGAGCGACTTCACACACACATACACAATGTATTTTTCTTTTCTGTATTTCATATTTAATTCACTTAATATTTAATATTATATGGTAATGCAATCAATATATGTTGTAAATGTGATTGCATATATTTATATATATATAATGCATTTATTAAATATACTCAACATTATTATATTAATATTTAATAAAGTTGATTTTGGAAACACCTACCGAAAGGGTTTTGTGGTCCATAAATGTGACAGAATCTTAAATTTGGAAGAGAATATTCTTGAAGGACTAAAACAGAGTTAGCAGCAGAAATCAAAGTACTGACAGAGAGTTGAAACAAAGACAGGCAAACATCAGAGCCTAAACTGACTGTGGCTGGGTTCTTCTTCAGCCATGCCAAATGGATACACAATCCCATCACCTACTAACAACTGTAACGTTGATGTCAAGCAAGCCTTAATCATTGGAAACACTTTTACAAACCAAACTCCTGCTCTGGTTCATCATGGCCCTCAAACTCTAGAGGAAGATGGTTCAGATCAAAGACGGGCTAAGGGGTTTAGGGGCTCACAGGTCACTGTGTGACCAATGGGCAAAGCTGAAACCTCCACAGTGACAACTGCTTAAAAATAGTTTTTGATGTCAGTCACACTGTGACTTGGCCTTCGTTCACAGACCCTGACTAAGTCAGAGAAAGCTGCTGCTAGGGATGTGGAGTACAGAAAAATGCAGGTTCACTTTCTAGTGATGGAGGTAGAAAAGAGAATCTGGCTACAAACCAGGAAAATCTGAGTTCAGTCCCATTTCTGTAGTTCTCATAGCTGGGAAAATCTCTTATTTATTCATTTATTTACTTATTTATATTTTGGGCTGCACTGCAGGGCATGTGGGATCTTAATTCCCTAACCAGGGAACCAGGGATCGAACCCACACCTCCTGCATTAGAAGTGTTGAGTCTTCACCGCTGGACCACTTCGGAACTCCCAGGAAAACCTGGTAGACATTCTGACCCTGCATTGCTCTTCTTGTATTATAAAATAGAAATGAGATTATATGTCTTACCCATAAAGTTATCATAATAATGATACAAATATTTTATGATATGGTGAAGAGCTTTATAAATTGACAGAGAAAATAAGAATCAGTGTGTTTTATCAGCAAATAGTAATTTTATACCAGGTATTCTGTGGGAGGCACAGAACAGAGCATAATTAGCTGCCTTGAATGGGTCCAGGTGTCCCACCTGTAACCTTCTGAATGGAGCTCTCAATGGAGGGTCACTTGAGTCAGGGGAGGTCACTCAAACTGACATAACAGGAACAGGGTCACCAGTCTAAAGACCTCTTCAAAAGTCCACATGGCAGCTGCTGGGGGCTCATACAACAGCAACTGAACTGAGGATAGAGAAAGGGAGAGAGACTTGAACATTATTCTGGAGGTAACAGTTATACAACTTAGCAATTATTGTTTTTGATGAAGTAGAGGAGAAAATGAAAGAAAGGTGAGAAATTCAAATAATTCTGTGAATTCACCTCTCCTTCCATGATTTTTCAGTGGGTATGTTTCCATCAGGATAGGAAATAAAGAAATAAAGTTGTGGAGGAGTTTGGGGTATGAATAGGTGTGTATATTTGAGTTGAGTAGCCTAAGATCCAGGAGCAGTGCCCAACAGTGAATTACATCTGAAGCTCAGGAGAGAATTCAAGGTGGAGGTTTGAAAGTTATCACATTATAAGTGATAATTGAATCCATAAGAAAAGTGTGTAAAATAAAAAAGGTGAGAAGAGACAAGTGAGATGAGAAGAGAGCCAAAGACAAACCTTGGGGTAAAGTGACACTTAAAAGTTAGGCAGTAAAAGAAGAATTACAAAGAGAGAGTGAATAGCAACCATAGGTCGAAAGAAAACAGAGGGTGGTCCCATAGACATCAGGAGAGAAATATATTCAAAATGCTGCTGCTACTGCTGCTAAGTTGCTTCAAATTTGTCCGACTCTGTGGGACCCCATAGACAGCAGCCCACCAGGCTCCCCCGTCCCTGGGATTCTCCAGGCAAGAACACTGGAGTGGGTTGCCATTTTCTTCTCCAAAGCATGAAAGTGAAAAGTGAAAGTGAAGTTACTCAGTCATGTCTGACTCTTAAGGACCCCATGGACTGCAGCCTACCAGGCTCCTCAGTCCATGGGATTTTCCAGGCAAGAGTAATGGAGTGGGGTGCCATTGCCTTCTCCGATATTCAAAATGGAAGTGCTCAATTTTGTCAAAAACTAGTATCTTTTGTCAAAGACTTGTATCAGAGCCGTCAAGAATGTCCTAGTGAAATGAGCCCGTCTTTGAATACTGGGCTTGCTGGTTATGGAGGGCGATTTATACAACCTCCTTAGGCTTCAATTCCATCTTCTTATATTTGCAGGGAAAGCACGTGATCTCTTCTGAAAGGTATAAATGCTTAACCCTGTACTGATTACATAGACAGCACTCAACAGATATTACTACTGTTGAGTAGTATTAAACAGATATTTAACTACTCTTTATATCCAGAGAACTGAAAAGTTAATTCTCACATTTTGTAATTAGGATGTTACCTGTGTATCTTCAAGAGTAGATTTAGGGTGGTAAAGCTAGAAGTCTGACAATAACGGGTTGAAAACATTAAAACAATAACGGGTTGTCATATCGAAATTACACAGTGGTCAGCAATTTCATATCATTCACCTTAATAGGCAGTTAATTCATTGTGGATATCCTAAATGCACATTATTTTTTTAAAGTCTTGAGATAGGTTTATGTTAATTAGTGGACATTTTCAGGGCTGAGGAGTTGCTTTTTATTCTGCTTTAGAACTGAGAGGTTTGAGTTCGTTTAAAACGGAATGAGGAAGTGCAAAGAAAAAGCATAGAACTCTACAAGAGGATGTTTTTTACGAAAAGAAATTTAAGGAAGCATAGAATAATTTTCATAAGCACAGGCTTTCTCCCACTATAGCTACTGATGCTGAGGAAGTCGCTTAACTTTTCTATTCTTCAGTTTCATCCATCTTTAAAAATAATAGCTATTGTGAGCTTTAGTATTAATACCTTTCATGGGCAAGGAGCTGTCTAAATAACAGCACATTACGTTTGTCATCACTATTACTGTTATAATAAACATGGTCAAATCTCTAGAGATGTGTTTCTCGTAATCCAACACAAACAACACCAGGGGAGGTTTTACAAGTCAATGAAAACATTTGTTCCCTCCACACCTAAGGACCACAAAAAGAACCAGTGTAAATTCTGAAATTCTACCATGAGAGCATCCATCACCTTTGAACTTCGAAAGCTTTAAGTTGCCAAAAGAGTTCAATTAGAGTGAAAATATGAGAGGGGATGTACTAGTTCCCTAGAGACCCTGCAACAAATACTACACCCTTGAAGGCTTAAAACAGGAAAATTTATTTTCTCACAGTTCTGGAAGCCAGGAGTTCTAAATCAAGGTGTCAGCATAGCTGCACCTCCTCTGAGGCTCCAGGAAAATATCTTTTTTTGATTCCTCCACCTACTGGTGACTCCAGATGTTCCTTGGCTTATAGGTGTGTATGTGCACAGTAGTTTCAGTCATGTACGATTCTTTGTGACCCCAGGGACTGTAGCCTGACAGGCTCCTCTGTCCATGGGATTCTCCCAGCAAGAGTACTGGAGTGGGTTGCCCTTTCCTGCTTCAGGGGATCTTTCCAACCCAGGGATTGAACCCGCAGCCCCTGCATTGGCAGGCAGATCCTTCACCAATATAGCAGATATATCTTAAATCCTTTCATCCTCTTCTTGTTACTCTACCAAACACTGGGTGAGGTGTAGATTTTGCTCTTTCCTAGATGCCATGAGACGGAGGAGCCTGGTGGACTGCAGTCCATGGGGTTGCAAAGAGTTGGACATGACTGAATGACTTCACTTTCACTTTTTGCTTTTATGCATTGGAGAAGGAAATGGCAACCCATTCCAGTGTTCTTGCCTGGAGAATTCCAGGGACAGAAGAGCTTGGTGGGCTGCCATCTATAGAGTCACACAGAGTCTGATATGACTGAAGAGACTAAGCAGCAGCAGATTCCATGAACTAAACGAATTTGCCTCTGTTTCAATACCTTACCCAATAGTATGCCTATTAGGTGCACAGTAAATATTATTAAATAAGAATATTTGAAATAAGCAATATAGGGTTCAACTCTCAAGTAAGTCTTGCTATGCACATTTCAGAGTAACTGTCCTTTGATTTTATTTAATTCTACTACACACATAACCATAGCTTTTGGAAATAGTGAGAGAAGTGGTAAAAAAAAAAAAAAGTCACAATTCAAAATGCCTACTTTGAAAAAATAAAATCACAATATTTTACAGCATTTACCAGGTATATATTTTCTAAAAAATGGTTTATTTTATTTATTCTTTGTTGTTATTATTGTTGTTTAGTCTGTAAGTCATGTCTGATCCCTTTGTGACCCCATGGACTGTATCCCACCAGGCAAGAATACTGGAGTGGGTTGCCACTTTCTTCTTCGAGGGATCTTCCCCGACCCAGGAATTGAACCCACTTTTGCTTCTCCTGCATTGGCAGGCAGATTCCTTACCACTGAGCCAGCAGGGAAGCCCTTGTTTTCTCTACTTTGTACTAATGATCTCCTTATTGAAAACATGAAGCTGAAATGATTTATGAATTTGTGTTTTAACACTGACATTATAAAAGATATACATTTCATCACTATTATGATCCATAATAATCACACATATTATGTATTATTATGGCTTCATAAAGAATAGATTTATATTATTTTCATAGACCCATCAAATCATGAATAGACAGAGTAATATATTTAAGTCAATACTTCCTTAAAATAGGACACTAGAGCTGAATTCTCAATTTTCTTACAGTTAAACATGCTTGGGGTTGTCACCCTCCGATAAACCTTGGTATCTCTAACACATTAGATTTAAAGACATGAACTCTATTATGTAGTTATCATTTGCTTGCTTCTGCATATTATGTGCTACACATTACATAATTCTTCATTCAAAAATGATGTTTCTGGGAGGGCTTGAAGAGATGGTCTCTAGTATCTCTTCTGGTTTTCACACTCATAAGTCTCCCAACCTACTGTCAGCTGGTGTGTCTGAGTTTGTTTTCCTATCAGGAAATAGTGCCAAACCCTTTCCCTTCTGTCTCCAAACTGTTTCTTTGACACATGACAAATGTTTACAAGATAAGTGATCCTGATCAGAGGTGCAATCTGTGTGGCTTTTGAGCAGAATGAAGTTAATTGCCCTGGAGGAAAATAGATCAACGGTCTTGGTAACAGAGCACTCTAAGCAAATGTCTCTATACAACAGGTTAGATTCCATGTCCACACAGAACTAGATGGTACTGTAAAATGTAAGACTTGGGAGGTACAAAACAAACTCAGTCCCTTTTCACTTTCTAGAGCCACTAATCCCTTTAATCAAAGTAAAATGCTTTAGTTTACACAAATAAGCATTTCTACGGCCTTTCCTGGTGGTTCAGACAGTAAAGAATCTGCCTGCAGTGCAGCAGACCAGGGTTCCATTCCTGGGTCAGGAAGATCCCCTGGAGAAGGAAATGACTACCCACTCCAGCTTTCTTGCCTGGAGAATTCCATGACAGAGGAGCCTGGTGGGCTACAGTCCATGCGGTTGCAAAGAGATACGACTGAGCCACTAACACACATACTCATGTACATGGAAACAGGAGCATCTCAAACTGTGTTTACATTCATGGTATCTTTCTTTTGGGGGAAAAGATAATATTTTAATCAATGTGAGTGTGTGACTGTAATTAAATGTGAATATTCAGCAGGTTAAGTATTTATTATTTAAGTCAATGATAGCGTTTAAAAAAAAAAAAACTCTTCTGTAATCAATAACATTTCCTTAAAATTGGATCATTGATTTTCTCATTTAGTTGAAGTGAGATATAGCCATGTGTTCATTAATTTTATGATGTCCATCTCAAGGATCCAACATGCTCTCTGATAAAGTTCTGAAATGACATTCCAATTTTCAAAGAGTCTGGCAAATATATTGCCTACTAAATTTCTATCTTCTATCCAAGTCCGGAGGCACCTCTGGAGCTCAGTAATCCAAACAACATGTCATTCCTAGAGGGCCAGAAATATTGCTATTTGAACACAAAAACAATCTGGAAAAAGATGCCTTTCTGCTACGATATATAATAAACCATGGGAACTTTTGTTGACAATATAAGACATAAAGGAACTTTCACTACCCGGAATGGAATCTTGCAACACCTACAGATTCATATGAACATGAGTCCTTTCCCTTACATTTCAGTCACAGACAGTTCTGTGGACATAGTCACACAGTCTTCCAGACATCTATTGAGATACATGACATATATTTCATTTCTCTCAAGTGAGACTTTTTCTATCCAAGCTTATTTCCATAATATGTTGTGGCTTTCTCCTAACATTTAGGATACTATGCATCCTACTTATACAGAATTCTGTGGTACCTAAATGTTTGCAGGCTTTTGAAATTATCTTTTGCTTTCAGTCATTTCTGTTTTGATTTAGATTAAGTCTTAATTTTGATGCTATATTTTTATGTGAGCTCATTTTAAAAAAAGATCTTCCAGCTAAAGTAGGTGAATTAAAGCAGACAAAAGAGAAAGATTTCATTACCTGAAGGTCCCAAGATATGAAACACAGACCGTTCTTTTTCATAATTTTTCTGTTTTTTTTAAAGAAAATTTTTACAGTGTCTGTTGTCTCAGTGCTGACCAGTCAGCCTGTGTGAAGTGAGAGAAGATAGGTTTTTGGTCCAGAATATCACCAATGGGGANGGATCCAACATGCTCTCTGATAAAGTTCTGAAATGACATTCCAATTTTCAAAGAGTCTGGCAAATATATTGCCTACTAAATTTCTATCTTCTATCCAAGTCCGGAGGCACCTCTGGAGCTCAGTAATCCAAACAACATGTCATTCCTAGAGGGCCAGAAATATTGCTATTTGAACACAAAAACAATCTGGAAAAAGATGCCTTTCTGCTACGATATATAATAAACCATGGGAACTTTTGTTGACAATATAAGACATAAAGGAACTTTCACTACCCGGAATGGAATCTTGCAACACCTACAGATTCATATGAACATGAGTCCTTTCCCTTACATTTCAGTCACAGACAGTTCTGTGGACATAGTCACACAGTCTTCCAGACATCTATTGAGATACATGACATATATTTCATTTCTCTCAAGTGAGACTTTTTCTATCCAAGCTTATTTCCATAATATGTTGTGGCTTTCTCCTAACATTTAGGATACTATGCATCCTACTTATACAGAATTCTGTGGTACCTAAATGTTTGCAGGCTTTTGAAATTATCTTTTGCTTTCAGTCATTTCTGTTTTGATTTAGATTAAGTCTTAATTTTGATGCTATATTTTTATGTGAGCTCATTTTAAAAAAAGATCTTCCAGCTAAAGTAGGTGAATTAAAGCAGACAAAAGAGAAAGATTTCATTACCTGAAGGTCCCAAGATATGAAACACAGACCGTTCTTTTTCATAATTTTTCTGTTTTTTTTAAAGAAAATTTTTACAGTGTCTGTTGTCTCAGTGCTGACCAGTCAGCCTGTGTGAAGTGAGAGAAGATAGGTTTTTGGTCCAGAATATCACCAATGGGGAAAAAAAAAAAAAAAGGCATGCACACTCAATCATGTCTGACTCTTTGTGACTCCATGGACTACAACCCGCCAGGTTCCTGTGTCCCTGAGGTTTCCCAGGCAAGGATACTGGAGTGGGTTTCCATTTCCTTCTCCATCTTCCCAAGCCAGGGACTGAACCTGTGTCTCTTGATGTCTCCTGCATCCTGTGTCTCAGTGGCAGATCCTTTACCACTGCGCCACCTGGGAAACTCTCACCAATGAAAGGACTATTCAAAGATGCATTTAGCACTAAGTCACACTAGTTTCCTTTGCCTGCACTGGAATATTGTCTGACTTGTTCTCAGGACAGCAAGTGAAATGCTAGCTTCTCAGTGTGGCTAGGTGTAAGGATATAGCATTGACTGAGCCATACCACAGGACTCTCAGTCAGCTTGACCTCCTGACAGCTGGTGTCAGAAGGCTGATCTCAGAAACCTTCTTCCATCTCATCTGTATTAGGCCTCTTCATTTATAGCCTATTGTAAAATATCTTCTAGTATATTTCTGAGATTTAGGGATGTGTGTGTTTGTGTGTGTGTGTGTGTGTGTGTGTGTGTGTGTCCATACACCTGTAACAAATATCAGAACTATTTAATTACTCAGAAATTCCCTTAACAGTTTGACTATTATAGTTCAAATTCAGCAGTATGTGAATTTCTAAGAAACATGAATCCCAGTTTTTTGAAATGTGATCATTTCAACAAGGTTTAACAGACACTTCGTACGTGCTACCTTACAGTTTGATAACACTCCTTCCTATTCATTTTCTGGGATTCTTACACTAAGCCAGTGCTACAGATTGAATGTCATGAGCCCCACAGAAATTCACAGATTGAAACCTAATCCCCAGTGTCACGATATTGGGAAGGAGGCATTGGGATGGTGAGGAGATTGTAAAGATGCATTAGGGCTTCACAATCTGGATTATGGCCCTTATAATAAAGACCTTGAAAAACTCCCTATCACTTTCTGCTCACAGAGGTTGTAGCAAGAAGACCACCGTCTATAAGAAAGGAGAGTTTCATCAAACACTGGAATGGTCAGCACCTGGATCTTGGACTTCAAGCCAACAGGGATAAATTTCTGTTGTTTACAAGCAGCTCAGTCTATATTCTGTTGTAGCAACCCGGACAGACTTCAGCACCCAGTGAGAGAGCTGTTCTTGTGTCAGTAGCCCAGGCTGAGAAACAGGCAAAGATGAAGGCCATGCACAGCCTGGCACCCAAGTCAAGGCCACTTTTGCAGAGCACGAGAAGGCACACGGAACGAAGAAGTGGATGCAAGCTGTCTTTGTTTCCTTCTTTTCATCCTCTTGCCCTTGGCTTCTTCTCAGAGTACTACTCAGTGATTTCTCCTGCTTTAAAAAGTCCTGGCCAAAAAAAAAAAAAAAGTACATGTGAGGGACACAGTAGAGTTAGATTTTAAAACCCATTCACGGAAACATCTTCAATAAGAAATATTTTGTAATTTTGCCATGTCTTTGTGGGAGGTCTATAAAAGCTGTGTGGCATTGGCGCATTTACAATTCTCTTTAGGCAATGAGCCAGCGTGCAAATGTTTTCTGGTGTCTATGTTTAGGTAACATTTAATTATCTAAACGATGAAATTTCAGCTAAGGATTCACCTCTTCATCCATTTGGCTCATATATCACTATTATCGTTAGGTGAGAGCTTCTCTTTATTGTACTAAATTCTACTTGATTTATTGCTTCTATCAAGGTCTGAAAGTAAGAGATAATCTGCCTGCACTTCACAAATATCTGTCAGTTCTATTCCACTCTTACTTTTCCCAATCAGGTCTAAGCCTCACTCAATAAATTTTATAAAATTGACACTTCTCACCCTGGCAAAGCATCTTATTAGAGCTAATAAACAATTCTACATCACAGTAAAACTGAAGAACAGAAGCTTAATTGGTACATATGCTATTGACTGTTCTCTGTTTATGAAGTTGAAACTTGATGTAGAATCAGTCATCCAATAGGGAAATCATTTGCATACTTTGCTAAGGAACCGTGCTATGAATTTCATTAGTATTTATAAAATCTTCTGAAGGACTCCCTGGAAGAGCTGTTTTGAGGATTAATTGTTGACTTTAAAGCATATATGGTAACACAAAAATGCTAACTAGTAACTCAAAAAGGTAGCATAGCAGTAAAAATAGAGATGCTTTGACATTCTTTAGCTCCACTGTATAAGGGCAGAAGACTGTGTAACTTCAGACTTCAAACACAATGAAATGATAGACATGAAATGATACCAAGAAATTAGAAGCCTTTATAATAGAAAACAAGAAAGTTTATGCATCTAAGTGAGTGAATTGAAAATGTATAAGAAAAGAATGTTAGAACAGGAAGGGATCTTGCCATGGAAAATTTCCAAATTTTCTTTCTCAATCACTTTTTCAAAAAATTTGAAACGAGTTATTTATTGATTTAGTAATTTATCTAGCATTTGTTGGAGTTACTGTTGTTGTCTCAAAGAGTCAGACACAACTGAATACAAACACTAACACACACACAGTTTTTATTTAGTTATTAATACTAAGTCATGTCTGACTCTGTTGACGCCCCATGGACTATAGTCCTGCAGGCTCCTCTGTCCATGGAAATTTCCAGGCAAGAATACTGCAGTGGTTGTCACTTCCTTCTGCAGGGGATTTTCCTGATGCAAGGATCAAACCTGTGTCTCCTGCATCACAGGTAGATTCTTTACCACTGAGCCACTTGGAAAGCCATCAGAGTTCCTAGTCAAAGTTTTTAAGATTATCTGGTCCACCACATATGTGAAGATGGGACTCTTTTTCATTAGTATCTCTGACTACTTTTATTGCTTTATTTCCCCCAGTGAATTATTTTTATTATAGGGTCAAGATGTCTTTGGTTACCAGTTAGGGCAATCATATAAACTGGAAGTATTTGGAAAACTTTGGATCTCAGCAAATCCAAGTTTTTTTTCTTAGAACAATGAAAATGCAATAGCAGAGACTCTCTTTGGTATCATATCACTTCAGCCTCCTTGAATTGGTTATATTTACTTCATCTCTTTGACATCAAAGTAGTCTAGAAGTATCCATGATATATTTGAAAGCCCTCTCCAGGTCATGAGATTTATGGAACCAATGTGGATGCTCATGTTAAATGCCAGACTTTTGGAATCTTAATCAATCCGTGCTGCAAATAGGCTGCAGTCCCTGAGTGCTGGCTCTGTGGACATAGGCGGGGGGAAAGAAGAAAAAACTCTACATTCTGCTTTCTCCATCTTTCATTTTTGTTTAAAGCTAATTGAAACTACCCTTGATATTGACTTTCATGGAATTTAAATGTGAAATTAAAGCATGAGTACATGAAGAGAGAGAAAGAGAAAACAGGACATTTCCTTGCTTTATTTTCTCCTTAGATTGAAATGTCACTTAATTTATTCATTTGGGGATTCATTCAACAAAGAGTCAGTGCCAGTTTTCACCAGGTGCCACCTTGGGTACAGCCATGAACCAGTGAGCCTGATCTCATAGAGTTTACATTCTCTTGAGGGGGAAGAAATAATGAACCCATGGAAAAATAATTTTTTAAAAAAGTTTTTTTTAAGCAGGACAAGGTCATTGAGTGTCACGAGACTCCTTTGGAATGGGTGGTCTTAATATTTCTCAGAGGAGGAGACATTTAAACCTGTCTATTAGAAAGGATATCACCAAGTAAATATGCAAAAGGCATTTCAGCAATGGAAAGAACTAGGGCAAATTCCATGAAGGAGAAATGAGACTGATGTGTGTGAAGGACACTAAGAAGGCAAGTATATCTGGAAAGTAATAAAAAGGATGCCTGGTACAAGATGAAGTCCAAGAGAGAGTCTAGGCTGGGATCCAGTAAAGCCTCGTAAGC
Source organism: Raphicerus campestris (assembly GCA_006410735.1). NCBI lineage: Eukaryota > Metazoa > Chordata > Mammalia > Artiodactyla > Bovidae > Raphicerus > Raphicerus campestris. The sequence continues at coordinate 1,501,398 of SJYW01011285.1, forward strand.
CATGGAGAGGATTTGAATTAAATCCAAGGTGACAGGAAGCTGTGGAAGAATGTCAAACAGGGGACTACGTTTTCATCATCTTTTTCATTCCTGCAGAACCAAGGGCGCTAAAGATGTTTTGTCTGTAAATTGCCCCATAAGTATCAACCCATCTTTAGTTTTTCTACCACAGATAGTTTGACTCTCAAGGTAGAATTTGTAAATTACACGATGTTATACTATGATCTCAGGTAAAGGAAATATCTCAGTGTATCAATTTCAAGTGCCTGGATATGAGAAGACCTAATGTACTCTAGCTGGAAAGATTATAGTGCCTTTTAAAAATATTTTTCCAGTGTATAATTCCCTACCTGGATGAGATTTTACCTTGAATCAAACCTCAGTCCATTATAATGAAAGGAAGATGGAACACAGATTACAAATTCTTTAAAAAATAAAGGGAAAATGCTATTCTTCAATAAATGCAGAAATCTGTGCTCTATCATTCTTCCTTCATCCAGAGATCACTGTGGAATGACATCTTTGCTAACAGGGCATTTCTTGGTTAGACCATGGTCTGCTGAAATAGAGCTGTTAGGAAAACAGATGATTCTCTTTAGCATCTTGGCATGAAGGGAGGTTTTATGCAGCTATATTGTGCCATGGCCTCCATTTATATATAAGGACTCTTCCGAAGTGTTTTAAAGACAAACTGGTGGCAGAAGTTATCATTCACTTGCAGTACTAGAGATCAACTAGAATCAGCAACTATCAGTTCAGTTCAGTTCAGTCGCTCAGTTGTGTCTGACTCTGCGACCCCATGAATCGCAACACGCCAAGCCTCCCTGTCCATCACCAACTCCCGGAGTTCACTCAGACTCACGTCCATCAAGTCAGTGATGCCATCCAGCCATCTCATCCTCTGTCATCCCCTTCTCCTCCTGCCCCCAATCCCTCCCAGCATCAGAGTCTTTTCCAATGAGTCAACTCTTCGTATGAGGTGGCCAAAGTACTGGAGTTTCGGCTTTAGCATCATTCCTTCCAAAGAAATCCCAGGGTTGATCTCCTTCAGAATCATCTACCTCATACTCTCATTTTTCAAGCATCAGTAATTGATATTTTGATGAATCTCTATTCATTGAATCATCTAGATCATTGTCAGTATTTGAATATAACTAGCATCCCATATCGGAGAAGGCAATGGCAACCCACTCCAGTACTCTTGCCTGGAAAATCCCATGGATGGAGGAGCCTGGTAGGCTTTGGTCCATGGGGTCGCGAAGAATCGGACACAACTGAGCAACTTCACTTTCACTTTTCACTTTCATGCATTGGAGAAGGAAATGGCAACCCACTCCAGTGTTCTTGCCTGGAGAATCCCAGGGACGAGGGAGCCTGGTGGGCTGCCATATCTGGTGTCGCACAGAGTTGGACATGACTGAAACAACTTAGCAGCAGCAGCAGCAGCAGCATCCCATATTGAAGGCAGTTGCACCCCACTCCAGTATTCTTGCCTGGGAACTCCCATGAATGAAGGAGCCTGGTGGGTTGCAGTCAATGGGGTCGCTAAGAGTTGGACATGACTGAGCGACTTCACTCTCACTTTTCACTTTCATGCATTGGAGAAGGAACTGGCAACCCACTCCAGTATTCTTGCCTGGAGAATCCTAGGGAAGGGGGAGCCTGGTGGGCTGCTGTCTATGGGGTCACACAGAGTTGGACACGACTGAAGTGACTTAGCAGCAGCAGCATCCCATATACCTGTAATTCTGAGACTTTTATGTTTTAGATCACCGTTACTTAGTAGACAAATGAGGTCCAGCATACACTCTAATAAAGGAAAAAATAATCTCTAAGGCTCTACTAAGATTTACTCTAAAATCATCACATGAGAATGACTATTTTTAAATGAAAGATATATTCAGAAAGATCTGCCTTCATGACTGGGAAATTTTAGAGAGAATGAGAGCAATTAGTTACAATAGAGGCTAGGATTTATGAAATGGACCAGAAATAATAGGGTGAACTGAAGCACACAGATTAGCTGTGACCAGCATACATTCTCTTTATTCACACCTTCAATCAAGGCCACATTCCAGGAGTGTGGACAGAAGTAAGGACAGATCAAACTGTTCATAGCATTTAATCCAAGTACGGTTGGTCTACACCTGTGAAGTTCCTTGTAGGATATTAGTAAACATTACATGGATGTGGCAGCTGTTTATATTGGAAAACTATTAAAAAATCAAGCAAACAAAAGCCAGATTTTCTAATTCAGAAATTCTTATGATGGAATTCAGGAGTATATCCTTCAGAACACTCTCCAAGTGATTTTAAATCCATCTTTTTCCAGTCATATCTCCTTTAAAAACAAACTAAAACCTACTGTATAGATATAAGGAACTCTGCTCAGTACTCTGCAGTGACCTATATGAGGATATAATCTAAAAAGAGAAAGGATATAGGTATATGTATAATTGATTCACTTTGCTCCATACTTGCACAATATTGTAAACCTTGGTTTACAGCAATGAAAATTAAGAAATGAAGAAATAAAATGCATCCTCAATGCATGCTTGTCAAACAGATTTTTATTCTTTTTCTGATACTTTGTTGTCATCAATGCTTTGTTCTTTGTATAAAATACTCTATTTTAGATTTCCTAAAATCCAAGTCTTTTTGGTATTCTTATATTCTCAAGATTAATCTTTCTTCCAGTGGCAATTTCCTAGTGATGATTTTCCTCAGTCCCTTAGAGATAAAGCAAATTGAAAAATAAGGAAAATAATGGGAAACAAAAGCATAGAGACTGTCAGCTATGAAATGTGCCCAGCCTTTTGCTTGCTGCTGTTTTGTCTTTCTTATTTACATTTTGTACCCAGAAGACTAAAATATATTTCTTAATCTAGACCCTAAAATTTAGTTATAATGAATGCAGACATTTTCTTCTTCTCCAAGCATCTCAAAACAATAGCGTATGCTTCACTCAGCCTCCAAATTGCAGTATTCTTTTTTTTGGAGATTTTGAAATGGTACTCTAGGCTAACTCACTGCTGAATAAGGTTGTAGCAATCTCACCACAAGCTTGTGGCAAGCCTTCACCCTTCTGCATGCTGGTGACCCGGAAGCATTCCAACTGGGTTCACTCAAATACAGCAACACAATCAACCACACAAACCTATTTCCACTTGACAGCCAGAAATGCATACAATTTTGCACAGTTAATTTTAGAATGTAATTCATGGGGTTCTTTCCCAGACTCCTCAGCACAGCATCTGTTGGGAGTCGGTCCATATGACACAGTCTGACAGCTTTTATTGCTTTCCCCAAGAGGATCGCTTAATGATACCAACTCCTCAGCTGTTTTTTGAACAGATAAGTGTTGTCTCTGATGTGAAACCTTGTACCTGCTGGATCTGTGTCACAAATATCTATCACCAATTACATGTTGTAAGACATCCATTCAACAAATGTTTACGTAGGGTCTAGCACTTACCTGGGGCTGTGTTCATGACTAGGAATCAAGAAATGGAAAAAAAAAAAAAAGAAAGAAAGAAAAAAACAACTGTGGTCTCTATCCCCAAGAAACATCATAGGAGTGGAATCAGAATCGAAAAAATGGAAGACAGGACCCTGAAGCTCACTATCTCCATCTTTGGCTTCACACAAGAAGGAAGATTTCAGATCTAAAGAGGTCTGGCACTCTCCTAAAAGTATACAGTAATCCAGAGACAGAAAGGAGATTAGAACCCATGCATCTTCATTTTCACAGTGGTGCACTTTCTGCTCTGCCACCAACAGTAAAATTTATTCAACTACCATTTAAAGTTTTTTTCTACTTTCATCCTTTATTTCAGACATCTTTCAACACCCAGAGACATGATACTTGCAAATAAAAAAAATGGGCATTTAAAAGGAGATATATACTTTTTATGAGCCAGAAAGCTTAGCTACATAGAAAAAAATTGCAATTGCACCTGTCCTCCGAGGAGCTCACCATATTTTACAGACAGTGTTCAATTATTTCTGGCAATATTCCTATGATGCATCGTTATGAGATTACTTGTATTATGTACAGCACCTTTCCTCCTCGGACCTTGAAGGTGCCTTTTACAGAATCCGACATAAAAGAAGGTAATTCTCAAAGTGCTCCAGGGAGATGGAAAAAAATATATTAAAAACCATGGAAAGACCAAATTACTATCGGTGGCTAGGGAAATAAGAGTCACTGAGAGTTAAGGGGCTACACAAAAACTTTGGGGAGAGAAAATTCTTTGTTCTTGATTTTTAAAGCAACAGTTCCTCCTACCACACATATATACCACATATATACACACAACTGTATTCAGAGAACACAACAGAACATTCAAGGGAAGAAGTAGTTAAGTGAAAAGAGAAACCCGTATTGATCTTCATGTGTCAGGTCAAATAGAGAAAGTGGGAATATTCTGTTGCTCTCACCTGTTCATTTATTAGTTCAGTCACCTTGTGAATACTTTCAGTGTATCCTGCTAGAAAAAGAGCACATCAGTGACGGTTCTAGAAGGACTTCATATCTACAAGTCCGTGTCCTTCAGTAACAATGAAAGCCAAGACAGAGCATGGGAGATCCTTAAAGGCAGTGATGTTTATAGCCGTAGCCTCCGTGCCAGACACATTGGAGGCAACTCAAGAAAGAATTTGAATATGTAAGTGAATTCCCTGAAAAGGTTTCAAAGGATAGAAAGGTGAATCTAGGCTGTTAAAAGCTGTGTTGACCTTCCCCAGTTTGACCAAGAGTTCAATTATTAAGTTTTCAGTTTGTAGAAGCTCTCATCTGATTAAAAGACACAACACTCACACACACACCTTTCCACACACACGCGTGCGCACACACACACACACACACACACACACACACACACACCATTTTGTGGATAGAAGAACTGATTTTAAAATACTTTGCCCAAATTAACATTGGAAGCAGGGGACTTATCGCAACCATGTGTTGACATCCCCCAAGCTCTAGAGATTTCTATACTAGAAGAGGCGACTAAAAATTCAGTGTTCTTTTGTCCCATTTTTACTTCTTCCCCTTCCAGAATGGTCAATAAAGCCATGTTTCTTAGTTACAAGAAGCCACAGAAGGGTGTTGCTGCAGCTATTGATGCGTGTAGCCCTGCTCTCCCGCAGGTACCCTGGCATCCTCCAAGCCTGCAGAGACAGAATGAACCATCACATTCCTCTTCCACTGAGCCAGCCTGATTAGTGTTTGAGGGATCATGGTGATATTTTACGCACTTAAACACTAAGAATTTTCATTTATTTTCCTGTATGCCATCTCTTTCTTTTTAGTGTACATTTGCTAAAAACTATCTTTTCTTATTTTTTCAGGCATTTTCATAATATGTACCTCTCTGATACCACCATTGGGATTTTCACAACACATCTCTCTCTCCTGAAACTGCTTTTACTTCTGCGAAGATCAATATTAACCTTCCCATTTCTGATGAAACACCGTGTGACCCTCGAATCTGAATTTCAAGATATGTAATATCTTAAGATATTGCCAATCCTAAATATAAGGAAAAATATCCCTGATCACCGGAGCATAACCAGTTGTCTGAGGATCTGTCAAAACTCTTGTTCAAAGAGTGCTTACAGTTTAAGTAAATGTCTAAGATGTATGTTTTGTATAACAGGTCCTGTTAATTTGCTTTAATTTTTGAGAAGCGGGAATACCCTGTGAGAGGGAGAAAAGCAAGCAGATCATACAATAATCGAAAGTGATGTATCACCAGGTTCAACTTAAGGCTAAGACAGCAGATATCCACATTGGACAACCTTTCTGCCTGTATCTGTGGGAGTTGTTCCAGAAGAGCCAAGCACTGTGATTTGTCTATTTCTTTTGGCAGTTATCAGTTTTTGACACTCTGTTATTGTATGGATAAGGATTTCGAGTTTGTTTTTTTTTTTTTAAGGAAATTGTTATTAAATGATTTTCTCTATCTCTTGTAAAATCATTTGCTCTGAATCGACTTTATCTGTGATTTAAGATAGCCAATCAGCTTTCTCTTTTTAGTGTATGTTTTGTTTAGTAGTTTCTCTGTTTCTCTCCTTTTAAACTATTTGTGCCTTTATTAAAAAAAAAAAAAGAGTGTTTCTTTACAGTAGCATGTAGCTAGAAGTTGCTTGTTGCTTATGTAATCTGAGAAATTCTGCAAGGTGTGGGAGTATTTAGACAATTTACATTTAATATAATTGCATATATGGCTGAATTTACATGTACCATCCTTAATATTTTGCTTTTTGTTTTTCACTTGTCCTAATGATTCTTTATTATCTTTTCATTCAGCCCTTTTTGATTTAATGATATACTTTTAACTATTTCTTCTTACAGTTGAACTATCAGTATAATTATTTTTATTTTTATTTTAATGGTTACTTTCAGGTTTACAATATACATTTTTAACTTACCACAGCCCACCTTCAAGTGATACTATACTACAATTGTCCCCTAGTATCCACAGGGGATTGGTTCTAGGACCCTTCACAAATACTAAAGTCCAAGAATGCTCAAGTTTGTTATAAAATATTGCATAGTATTTGTGTATAATGTGCACATATCCTCCCATATACTTTCAACCATTGCTGGATTAATTATAATACCTAATGCAATACAAATGCTATATGAGTAGTTGTAAATACAATGAAAATGCTATTAAAGAGTTGTAGGCATCTGGCAAATTCAAGTTTCCTTTTTGGAACTTCCCAGAATTATTTTTCCAAAAGATCTTTGAATTATGGTGATTGACTCCTCAGATACATAACTCCTGATTACACTTTGTGTATAGTGTAACGTATAACAATGCAATCCCATTTCTTCCCTCCTGGCCTTTGTGTTTGGGGGGTCGTACATTTTCCTTTTACATATGATAGTTAGACGTAGTTTTAAAAGCTATAAGAAAACATTTTAATATTTATCCATTTAGTTACAATTTTATTAACCTCATTCCTTCATGTGTATCTAGATTTCTGTCTTGTTATCAGTTTACTTTTGTTTGAAGGATGTTTTCTAAAAATTCAGAGTGAGATTAATTATTTCAACTGTTGGGTGTCTGAAAAGAAAAAAACAAAACATTTATTGCACCTTCATTTTTAAAAAAGATTTTCACTGAATAATCAGTTCTGGATTAGCAGCATTTTTTGTTTCAATTTCATTACCTAAAGGTGTTGGTACTCTGTCTCCTCATTGTTTCCAATGAGAAAAATACTATCAGCCATGTCTTTTGTTTCCCTGGTATTGACTGTTCTCCCTGCCCTCCAGCTGCTTTTAAAATGTTCTCTTTTTCTCTGGTTTTAACCGATTTGATTATAATTGGGCATGGATTAGTGCCATGGATTAGTGGTTTTAATTTTACTCAGATTTGGAAAATTTCAGATGCTGTTTACTTAATTTTCCTTTCCCTCCTATTTTGGGCAGTCCAATTGCACATATATTTGATCTCTTAAATCTCTATCTGTTCATTGACTCTTGTTGATTAGTTTAGTCTGCTTCTCTACGTATTTCCACTTTAGATGCTGTCTGTTACCTCTTAAAAGTTCACTTTTCTTTTGGCCCTTATTCTGATATATCCACCATTAATGCTGTCTGNGTCTGAGGATCTGTCAAAACTCTTGTTCAAAGAGTGCTTACAGTTTAAGTAAATGTCTAAGATGTATGTTTTGTATAACAGGTCCTGTTAATTTGCTTTAATTTTTGAGAAGTGGGAATACCCTGTGAGAGGGAGAAAAGCAAGCAGATCATACAATAATCAAAAGTGATGTATCACCAGGTTCAACTTAAGGCTAAGACAGCAGATATCCACATTGGACAACCTTTCTGCCTGTATCTGTGGGAGTTGTTCCAGAAGAGCCAAGCACTGTGATTTGTCTATTTCTTTTGGCAGTTATCAGTTTTTGACACTCTGTTATTGTATGGATAAGGATTTCGAGTTTGTTTGTTTTTTTTTAAGGAAATTGTTATTAAATGATTTTCTCTATCTCTTGTAAAATCATTTGCTCTGAATCGACTTTATCTGTGATTTAAGATAGCCAATCAGCTTTCTCTTTTTAGTGTATGTTTTGTTTAGTAGTTTCTCTGTTTCTCTCCTTTTAAACTATTTGTGCCTTTATTAAAAAAAAAAAAAGAGTGTTTCTTTACAGTAGCATGTAGCTAGAAGTTGCTTGTTGCTTATGTAATCTGAGAAATTCTGCAAGGTGTGGGAGTATTTAGACAATTTACATTTAATATAATTGCATATATGGTTGAATTTACATGTACCATCCTTAATATTTTGCTTTTTGTTTTTCACTTGTCCTAATGATTCTTTATTATCTTTTCATTCAGCCCTTTTTGATTTAATGATATACTTTTAACTATTTCTTCTTACAGTTGAACTATCAGTATAATTATTTTTATTTTTATTTTAATGGTTACTTTCAGGTTTACAATATACATTTTTAACTTACCACAGCCCACCTTCAAGTGATACTATACTACAATTGTCCCCTAGTATCCACAGGGGATTGGTTCTAGGACCCTTCACAAGTACTAAAGTCCAAGAATGCTCAAGTTTGTTATAAAATATTGCATAGTATTTTTGTATAATGTGCACATATCCTCCCATATACTTTCAACCATTGCTGGATTAATTATAATACCTAATGCAATACAAATGCTATATGAGTAGTTGTAAATACAATGAAAATGCTATTAAAGAGTTGTAGGCATCTGGCAAATTCAAGTTTCCTTTTTGGAACTTCCCAGAATTATTTTTCCAAAAGATCTTTGAATTATGGTGATTGACTCCTCAGATACATAACTCCTGATTACACTTTGTGTATAGTGTAACGTATAACAATGCAATCCCATTTCTTCCCTCCTGGCCTTTGTGTTTGGGGGGTCGTACATTTTCCTTTTACATATGATAGTTAGACGTAGTTTTAAAAGCTATAAGAAAACATTTTAATATTTATCCATTTAGTTACAATTTTATTAACCTCATTCCTTCATGTGTATCTAGATTTCTGTCTTGTTATCAGTTTACTTTTGTTTGAAGGACGTTTTCTAAAAATTCAGAGTGAGATTAATTATTTCAACTGTTGGGTGTCTGAAAAAAAAAACAAAACATTTATTGCACCTTCATTTTTAAAAAAGATTTTCACTGAATAATCAGTTCTGGATTAGCAGCATTTTTTGTTTCAATTTCATTACCTAAAGGTGTTGGTACTCTGTCTCCTCATTGTTTCCAATGAGAAAAATACTATCAGCCATGTCTTTTGTTTCCCTGGTATTGACTGTTCTCCCTGCCCTCCAGCTGCTTTTAAAATGTTCTCTTTTTCTCTGGTTTTAACCGATTTGATTATAATTGGGCATGGATTAGTGCCATGGATTAGTGGTTTTAATTTTACTCAGATTTGGAAAATTTCAGATGCTGTTTACTTAATTTTCCTTTCCCTCCTATTTTGGGCAGTCCAATTGCACATATATTTGATCTCTTAAATCTCTATCTGTTCATTGACTCTTGTTGATTAGTTTAGTCTGCTTCTCTACGTATTTCCACTTTAGATGCTGTCTGTTACCTCTTAAAAGCTTACTTTTCTTTTGGCCCTTATTCTGATATATCCACCATTAATGCTGTCTGCGTGTTTTTTATCTTTGACATTTCAGTATTCATCTCTAGAAAAATCTATTGGGTGTTTTAAAAATTATCCACATCTCTTGTTAACACGTTCAGTCTTTCCTTTAGCTTCTTGAACATATGAAATATATTCGTAATTACTGTTTACATGTTCTTGTTCTATCATGGGTCATCTCTGGGCCAGTTTTGATTGATGGTTTTTCTCTTCATTAGAGTTAGTATTTTTCTGCCTCCTTGCATCTGAGTAATTTGCAAGACTTTGTAAATTTTACCAGGTTGGGGGCTTAAATATTTTTGTATTTCTGAAAGCTTTTCTGTACTTTCTTTGTGACATGATTAAGTTACTTGGAAATAATTTGATCTTTTCAGGTCTCGCTCTTAAGATTTGGTAGGTGGGAACTGAAGCAGCATTTGCTCTAAGGTTAAATTACCCATTACTGAGATAAGACACTTTTCAGTAGTTTACATAATATTCCTTCCATTTTGAGGTTTTTAGTCTGGTCTTTGAAAATAGGCACTGGGTGGGTGCCCTCCCCCTACCCTGCAGTCTAGAAATGTCCTAGGCAGTATGCTGGGTTAGAGGACTCACTTCATCTGTTTCTCTCAAGGATCACTGTCATTTTTTGCCTGATATCCAATTTTTTGAAAGCCATCAATTCATATATTTTTACTTTGTTTATTGTTTTGAATAGTAAAATAAATCTGTTCTCTCTTTCTCTACCTTGACCAGAACCAGAAACTTGAGGCCCAGACTTTTAAATTTTATTTCATTTCACTGATTTTTTTCCAAGAAAATTATTTATAAGCTTTGGCATTTTTGCTTCTATTTGTAAGATATTCTTCATCATGAACCATGCCACATCACTGTGTCATGTTATGTGCCAAGGGAACAGAAAGCATGTACTGAATGGATTATATCCTCTGGGTGAGACACTTGGAGAGGTCAGGAGTGTCTCAATGCAAATAAAGTTTCCTACATTAACATTCTAAGATTGAAGACACAATTCCAAAGAATGAGCTATGATTTGTTGGAGGACTGAGAATCCTAAAGGGGAAGGATAGACACTCCATCACCTATGGAAGGTTTTGAGGAGGAGCAGAAATAAGATGAGATGGTTGGATGGCATCACCAACTCAATGGGCATGAGTCTGAGCAAGCTCCAGGAGTTAGTGATGGACAGGGAGGCCTGGCATGCTGCAGTCCATGGGGTTGCAAAGAGTTAGACTGAGTGACTGAACTGACTGAGAAACTAAAATGAGCCATGTCTCTGACAATTTCAAAAAGTTGCCGTACCAACCCTCAGTTGCCTCTTCCTAGAATTCATTTATGAAATGACAGTTATTTTACTGTTATTTTCGTTTTTCTTTTCGGGCAATTGAACCTATTCATGAATGATTCAGAGTACAATATAAGAAAGTGCCAAGGGTCAAAATGCTGAAAAAGTGCACACTATATGTGTATCTGTGAGTTAGTTGCTCAATCCTGTCTGACTCTTTGCAACTCATAGAGTGTAGCCTGCCAGGCTCCTCTGTCCATGGAATTCTCCAGGCAAGAATACTAAAGTGGGTTGCTATTCCCTTCTTCCCAACCCAGGATCTTCCCAACCCAGGAACTGAACCTGGGTCTCCCATGCTGCAGGCAGATTCTTTACCATCTGAGCTACTTGCAAAGCCTACCCTGTATACCAGAACCCAGTTGAGGGTGTCAGAGCAAAGCCAGGGTGTAGCCAAGTTTCCGCACGATGATGAAGAGATACTGAAGTCTGGGCAGATCCAGGATCTGAGTTTCTGTTCCTGGAACAATCTGGAATCAACAGTACAGTGGGGAGGACCAAGAAAAGAGGGCAGGAAGCATCTTTGTGACCTGGCCATTCAGGACAAATGTTCACGAATGTTAGTAGCAACCCTGCACCCTCTCTGTAGATGTACAGTTCTGCCTTATGACACACTTTAATCTGCTTTATAAATCTTGATTTTCTGAACCCAAAATCTGAAACTCTCATTTTACATAAAAAGGAAAAGTAATAAAAGATATCTCCCTTAAAACCACAGTATTCATAGTGAATAAACAGATGAAAAAGGGAAATGGAAAGTTATATGAGGTAAAGTAAATTTGTGTCTATATTTATAGACTGTAAATAAATGAAACTGCAAGAATACTGACGTGTGTGTGTGTGTGTGTGTGTGTGTGTGTGTGTGTGTGCCAGTCAAAGTGCTGTCAAAGGCATTAAGGAATGGCCAGAAGGGTCATAAAATAGAAATGGGAAATGAGGAAAACCTCCATGGAAATTGATACTTTCAAACTCTAGTTCTGGAGAAGACTCTTGAGAGTCCCTTGTACAGCAAGGAGATCAAACCAGTCCATCCTAAAGGGAATCAGTTCTGAATGTTCTTTGGAAGAGGTGATGCTTAAGCTGAAGCTCTAATACTTTGGCCACCTGAAGAGCCAACTCATTGGAAAAGACCTTGATGCTGGGAAAAAGTGAGGGCATGGGAAAAGGGTAACATAGGATGTGGTGGTCAGATGGCATCATCGACTCCATGGACATCAATTAGGGCAAACTCAGGGAGATGGTGAAGGACAAGGAGGCCTAGTGTGCTGCAGTCCATGGGATCTCAAAGAATCAGACATGACTAAGCGACAGAACAAAAACAATAAGGCCAAGCCCAGGCAGTAATATGGTAGCTCATTAGCTAATTTGAAGCAGAGGAGTAGAATGTAGGTGTGTAAGGGAGTGAAACATCAGTCAAGGAGAATGGTGAGCAGAAAGCATCACCTCAGAAAGGTGGTAATGGGAGTAAAGATATGGCTGATGGGAGGAATGGCCTCATTTAGTGTTCCATTTAGATGGTCTTTTACAAGGTATAGCATCCTTTTATTTCAAGGTCATCCTTATTGTCCAGCAGCTGGAGGAAGCACCACTGAGTGTTTACCTGCCCTTTCTGTGTGTCCAGTCGGAGGAGTGGGCATCAGAGGACCAGAGATGGTGCCGTCATCCTCAGAAGGTGGGGCTCTGTATCCTCCAGGGCTCAGATACACCATAAATATGCCTTGTGGGTTTTGTTTGCTTCTCCATTATAACCCTTTGAGAATTGATTCAAGGAAAGTAAGTGGCAGGGACATATTATTTTTTAATATAAAAGAAGATACACCATTTTCTCCATGGTTTTGTATTTCTGGAGTTCTTCAACATCATATCCTTTAATACTGTACCCTTAGAACTTTTACTAGGTAAGGAAACGGCAGGGGCAAAGCTAACAGAGGTGAGACAGGAAACAAGCAAAATATACTGACCACAGAGATCACGCTTCATTTTGCATATTTTCTGAAACTAACTGAACATCTTAAGCCTGAAAAAGTAGCAACTAAATATGCTGGAGGAAGAAGAGAATGAGAGATTGTTGGAGTGAGAGTGAGTGCAAGTGAAAGAGCAGAGAAAGCAGACAGCTTACTCTACAAGGAAAAGTGAAAGTGAAGTTGTTCAGTCATGTCCAACTGTTTGCACCCCCATGGACACCAGGCTCTTCTGTCCATGGGATTTTCCTAGGCAATAGTACTGGACTGGGTTGCCATTTCCTTCTCTAACTCTACAAGGAAAGCACTCAGCAAATTCAACCTTATCAAATTAAAAGGCAAAAAAGAAGGCTGGTCAAGCATTCATTCAGTGCACTTTGATATATTCATGACACAGCTAGACTTTCAGATAATCGAGACGGTTAATAAGAGAAAAGAAGTCACAGAAATGTAAACAGTAATTTAAAATATGAGCTCCAAATTATCGGTAAAATGGAAAAGAATTTATAGAGTTTTAATCTGAAAAGGTGGAACATTTAATTGATATGAATTTTTCATGGACTTATGACAATGCATCTGATAATTATAATGTATATGGTATATGAATTATTGCCTCTGCTGACTCATATAAATAGAATATTCAGAAAGTCTAGAAGTAGAACTGATGAATATAAGCCCTAATGTTTTAAACTTTTCTGGGTCTATGAAAGTTAAGCAAAGGAAGAAATTCCCATAATAACCCATAGTTAAAACTTCAGTAGATAAAAATTATTGCCCTGGGCAATGAAAGCTAGGTTTCATATAATAGAAGAGATTAGCTGTGGAAATATAGGAGAATACCATATTTTTCTTCTGTAGTGCATTCTACTTTTCACTGATATAAAAGAGAAACAAGATTCAAGAAACCAAAAGCTGTATGATTACTGTAAATTATTAGCCAAGTGCTAGTCTCATATGTTAATTAAAACATTTACATTTACTTTACTATGAGAATTCACTTTTGCTCCTAAAAGTGCAAATGATGTTTTGTTAAAAACTATAAGAATAAAAGAGCTTAGAATTACATTTAAAAGATTCTATCTTCATAAAACATATCACTTTGTAGACAAAAGGTAAGTTGGAGAAAATTTTGCCTAACATAAAGCCACTTTTGCTAATGTTCTTGCTCTATATCTCTTAATAAAAAAACCAGGGACGATATTCTATGGTCCTTCTATACAAGCCTCCTCCTGTGGAATGCTGGTTAAGGCATTAATTAGTTTACTCGCTAAGTCACGTCCGACTCTTGCAACCCCATGGACCATAGCCCACAAGGCTCCTCTGTCCATGGGATTTCCCAGGCTGGAATACTGGAGTAGATTGCCATTTCCTTCTCAGGTTAAAGCATTAAATTATTTTAATTCATTTCAAAGGATTAAAAGTGTATTTGAATTACTACCTTCTACATCCTTAAAATAGTAAATAATAACCAGGCATTGAAGGGGAGAAAAAGTCATGCTTGCCAATGTTCCCATATTAATGTATCATTATTAGCCATCTATGGAACAAAACCTGGGTAAGAAAAAAGGTGCTATATCATGTTCTTTCTTTTTCTTGATGAAGGTAAGAATTTTAGGAGCTCTGTACTCCCCCCTTCAACCCAGAGCTCGTATGATTTGGAGTTCTCTGTGACATTAGCAAGATCAGTGTTGTGTTCTGCTGAAAGTGGAAGATTTCATAGCTGGATAAGAGCCCAGAAATTAAAATGTGAGTGAAAAAGGCACCTGAAAATAACTCGAGGGAGCATCTCACTAAAAAAGCCAGGTGAAGTAAAAGTATCTACAAGAAATGATTGAGCAACAGACTATGCTGCAAATATTCTGACCGGATCTGACCCTGCAAGACCTGGAGTCTTCCTCTTGATGTTCCACTTCCAACATAGCTTCACTGGGAACAGGGAAAGTGAAAGTATTCTTTGCTCATTTGTGTTGGATTCTCTGTAACCCCATGGACTACGACCCGCTAGGCTCCTCTGCCCAAGACATTCTCCAGCCAAGAATACTGGAGTGGCTAACCACTCCCTTCTCCAGAAAATCTTCCCAAACCAGGAATCAAACTCCGGTCTCCTGCCTTGCAGGCAGATTCTTTACCATTTAAGCCAGCAGGAACAGTCTCCTTCTTTAACTTGACTCCTTCCCAATCTTCCACTTTCTGTGTAAGAAGGAAGTTAGAGGAAGGTTCCTTGCTCTACCTCCTTGCATAAGATACCTGAATATCCAAATAGCACCCTCTTTATCCTCCATGCTGAGTATTAATATGTGCACGCTGAGAGTTACATGATCTTCAGTACCGTACTCTTGGGACGAAACTGACATGAGTCAGAAGTGATAAACCCAGAATCCTAGCATCCTCTTCAGAGTCATCAACCTCTCAAACACCTACACGTTCTCCATAAATCTCCCCAGTGTGCTCTGCTTACTGCTATACATAAAGTTGGATGCCAGCCTCACCTTTATTCTCTTTAAAGTCCGCAAACATATGTTTATATTTGTTTTCAAAAGCACATACTTAGATTGTCTTAAGTTTTCATATGTTTGGTTATTACTTTGTCTGCCTAAGTCTTCATATTTGCAAACATATCGCACCAGATGCAAACACTGAGGTTGACCTGAATTGTGTAACAGTCTAGTAGACCAGGGTTCAGTCCCTGGGTTAGGAAGATCCCCCTCGAAGAGGGAATGGTAACCCATTCTAGTATTCTTGCTTGGAGAACCCCTGCAGGTAGAGGAGCCTGGTGGGCTACAGTCCACAGGGTCCCAAAGAGTTGCATTACAAAGAGGTAGACATAACTGAAGCAACTTAATACACACGCAGGCAATGATATTGATACAATAGCTTTACGGAGCTGTACTGAGGCTTTATAAAAATATTTTCAAGAATTAAAGAAAGTGTTTATTTTGTAATTGATATAGCCTTTTCCCCTCTTTTCTATGTTTTTTATATAAATAGAATCCAATAATAAAGCAAAGCTACTATACTGATTTAAGCAACCAACCAACCACATGTATCAAAATTTTCAATATATTTAAGCATTCATTTGAAGCTATATATCTTCTGATTTATTTAACCCAATCATAGGGATTTTATGCACATTTATTGCAAGATTAAATTCACAAGTTGGATACTTTTGTTTAGTTATAAGAAGACATTGTCAGAACTTAACCATTTACCATTTTCAAAGATAGACATCAATCCCAAAGCCATCTAAACTAACTCATTGTCTTAACATAGAGCTCTGACGTGTACTTTTACATGTAAATCATAATATATGATGGAAGACATGTTTAAAGGTCCCTAAATTCAAGGAATTTGAAGTAATGTATATTTTGAAAAGGTTTAGTGTTATGCAAATGAAAGACCTTCTAAGTGGCTGTTGGGTGGTTATCTCACATTTTCTGTTCTCTTCCTCAGATCTGGCTCTGTAGATATTTATTATCTTATTGAGAAGCACTTTAATCTCCCTGACCTGTTCATTCTTTGTTTGAGGACAACTAAGGGGTGGAAATTGTTTTGATTTCTTTTCTCAAAAAGAAATCTCTGTCCCTGAAGACCTTGATACATCAAATCACATCATTTCTAGACCCAGGTCACATTTGAAGGGCTGTGTGGGCACAGTACAGCATCAACAGAAATAAGCTGAAGTTCCCCTAAATCCTAGTCACTGTAACTCTGGGTGACAGATTCACGCTGCTACTAATCAATTTCACACCAGGGAGAGGCACATGGTAGAAACATGCAGATTGAGAACAGCAGAGAAGTCGCTTGGAAAATGTCTGAAAACCAGAGCTTTCCAGCCTCACTTCTGTGTGCCAAAATACAAAAACATATGCTTGCCCCTTATTTTTTGCTTTTTTTTTTTTTAAGTAGAGAAATTAGCTCCTGTCAGACTGTTGCCTGCTCCAAAAGCTACATCACTAGTAATGGTAAAAAGCTTTGCCATTTCTAAGGAAAATTGCGGGGGGAGGGGGGGCGCAAGGAGAAAATCAGTCTATTTGCCTATTACCAAAGCAAATTAGAAACTGTTATCCACTCAGTTTCCTTTCCTTCTATATTTTTTTTAAATACAGTTGTCAGGGTCAAAATCAGTTTTCTGAATTACTGCTATTACTGGCATAATCTGATGTTGCTATTTTCAGTTCCTGATAAAAAGATTCAGGAAAGAGGTAAAATCTTATATCTCACCTAATTAGGAAATTTGGAACTTCAGAATCAGTTTATGTAAGGGAAGAATTGAGTTTCCTTGTTACCTTCATTTACATTGGGCAAACACTAAGAATTTTGAAACCCATTTGTCAGAAATTAAAGATAGTATTTGATACAAGCTTAAAATTTTGTTACTTGATCTAATGAGAAGTTTAAGGGTATGAGAATCAGTATTTTTCAAGTGACTTCAGTGGCATGGATGAGTGTAGTTGATCAGATTTACTTCTGTACATAAGGCTGTCTGAAGCTTCATTTTTCAGGGTAAGAGAAGGTGAAAAATGAAATTAACTGAATAAACGTCTGGAAAACAAGGAGAAAAGATTGAAATAGCCACAGCCCAATATTTGTATCCAGATGCAACAATAGAACAGGAAATGTGTACTCAAGTATCAGTTCAGTTCAGTTCAGTTCAGTTGCTCAGTTATGTCCAACTCTGTGTGACCCAATGAAAAGCAGCATGCCAGGCCTCCTTGTCCATCACTAACTCCCAGAGTTCACCCAGACTCACGTCGATCAAGTCGGTGATGCCATCCAGCCATCTCATCCTCTGTCGTCCCCTTTTCCTCCTGCCCCCAATCCCTCCTGGCATCAAAATCTTTTCCAATGAGTCAACTCTTCGTATGAGGTAGCCAAAGTACTGTAGTTTCAGCTTTAGCATCACCTTCCAAAGAACACCCAGGGCTGATCTTCAGAATGGATTGGTTGGATCTCTTTGCAGTCCAAGGGACTCTCAAGAGTCTTCTTCAACACCACAGTTCAAAAGCATCAATTCTTTGGTGCTCAGCTTTCTTCACAGTCCAACTCTCACATCCATGCATGACCACAGGAAAAACCATAGCCTTGACTAGAAGGACCTTTGTTGGTAAAGTAATGTCTCTGCTTTTCAAAATACTATCTAGGTTGGTCATAAATTTTCTTCCAAAGAGTAAGCATTTTTTAATTTCGTGGCTGCAGTCACCATATGCAGTGATTTTGGAGCCCCCCCC
>SJYW01011285.1:1520962-1534330 GCA_006410735.1 Raphicerus campestris
CTTCCAAAGAGTAAGCATTTTTTAATTTCGTGGCTGCAGTCACCATATGCAGTGATTTTGGAGCCCCCCCCCAAATTTTGGAACTACCCCATGTCCGAGGTCAGGGGCAGTGGCCGAGAGTGCCAGGCTCCGACGGCGCAGGAACGGTCAAGAGGAGCTACCTAACGTCTGAGGTCAGGGGCGGTGGCCGAGAGTGCCAGGCTGAGACAGTGCAGGGGCAGCCGAGAGGAGCTATCCCACTGCCCGAGGCCAGGGGCAGTGGCCGGGAAGAGCAACCCCATGTCCAGGAAGCAGTGGTTGCGTGGGCAAAAGAGGGCCTAAAGGAGCTACTCCACGTTCAAGGTCATGAGGGGCGGTGGTGAGGAGATACCCCACGTCCAAGGTAAGAGAAACCCAAGTAAGACAGTAGGTGTTGCAAGAGGGCATCAGAGGGCAGACACACTGAAACCATAATCACAGAAAACTAGTCAATCTAATCACACTTGGATCACAGCCTTGTCTAAATCAATGAAACTAAGCCATGCCCTGTGGAGCCACCCAAGATGGGCGGGTCATGGTGGAGAGGTCTGGCAGAATGTGGTCCACTGGAGAAGGGAATGGCAAACCACTTCAGTATTCTTGCCTTGAGAACCCCATGAAGAGTACGAAAAGGCAAAATGATAGGATATTGAAAGAGGAACTCCCCAGGTCAGTAGGTGCCCAATATGCTACTGGAGATCAGTGGAGAAATAACTCCAAAAAGAAGGAAGGGATGAAGCCAAAGCAAAAACAATACCCAACTGCGGATGTGACTGGTGATAGAAGCAAGGTCCAATGCTGTAAAGAGCAATATTGCATAGAAACCTGGAATGTCAGATCCATGAATCAAGGCAAATTGGAAGTGGTTAAACAGGAGATGGCAAGAGTGAACGTCGACATTCTAGGAATCAGCAAACTAAAATGGACTGGAATGGGTGAATTTAACTCAGATGACCATTATATCTATGACTGTGGGTAGGAATCCCTTAGAAGAAATGGAGTAGCCATCATGGTCAACAAAATATTTTGAAATGCAGTACTTGGATGCAATCTCAAAATTGACAGAATGATCTCTCTTGGTTTCCAAGGCAAAACCATTCAGTATCACAGTTATCCAAGTCTATGCCCCAACCAGTAACGCTGAAGAAGCTGAAGTTGAATGGTTCTATGAAGAGCTATAAGACCTTTTAGAACTAACACCCCAAAATGATTTTTTTTTTATTATAGGGGACTGGAATACAAAAGTAGGAAGTCAAGAAACTCAAGTATCAGTTATAATAAAAATCATCTGGCTAAGTTGTCTCACTTTAAAAAGTTATGAAATCATAGGCAAAACTCAACTATTGGGTTTGACTTTCTTGGACTGACAATCTCCATCAAAAAAAAAATCAACAAAAGTTTAATTATCCAACCAGGGAGAGCTTAACAAACATGTACAGACTGCTGACAGTGGTCTGATAAAGAAATATCTTCATGTATCTGTTAAGGAACTACTAGGGGCTTAACCACATAATCTAACAAAGGAGAGATCAATTTCTCCCTCCCTCCATCACACACTATGCATGATAATGTGCACGTGACCTGATACTAAACTAACAGACAGGCTTTGATATAAGGTGGTTGGAGTATGTGGGAAAATAACTATCTTTCTTCTTTCCATGTATCTTGGCTTGAGATTACACTCAACATTTATGTTATGAAGATTTTATTGGCTATGTTGTGAATCACGTCAATTAAGTGAGAGATATGTTTTTTCCCTAGCACGCCCTGAGCCACTTTTATCAGAACACATTAGATCATGTTCCTCTATCGCCTGCCTCTGCCTCTCTTTTTGAGGCCCATGCAGTGTGGTGCTCTAGCTATACAAATCCCTGATTTTTTCATGATATTTTAAAGTCACTCACCCTTCATTACAGTGTCTTATCTCATTCATCTGATCAGTGGAGTCTCCAAGTGCATCTCTCACAGCTATCATGCTGAGTTCTTTGTGCTGAAGACCAGAGAGTGTTGGAAATTTAGAAAATGTTGTATTTCCTGACATCAGGAGAATACTCCTTAGATTTTACCGGAGCATCTGGGGTTGGATCCGACAAGATAAAGGGATTCCCCAGTGACTCAGTGGTAAAGGATCTACCTGCAATGCAGGAGATGCAGGCTCAGTCCCTGAGTAGGGAACATCCCCTGGAGGAGGGCATGGTTGCACTGGCAACCCAGTGCAGTATTATTGCCTGGGGAATCCTACAAACAGAGGAGCCTGGCAGGGTACAGTCTATGGGGTCACAAAGAGTTGAACACAACTGAAGTGACTTAGCACACACACACTGAGATAAATACTATTTTTATAACAGTAGAAATCACTGGTTTTAATAATTCTTGGCATTGAATTTAAGGTAGAAGTCAGTTTGTTTTTGTTTTGTATCAATTTAAAATAATGAATCTTTGAGATCAAAAATGGTCTTGGCACACAGACTATGAAACAATTTACTTTAGTAGAAAAAGTAGTATATATTAAATTCTATTTTAAAAAATATTTGAGACATTTAATTCAGAAAGCAATATCACTACATCATCAAACTGAATATTGTATTTCTTACTTAATACAAAAGCAGTCACATTTCACTTTAATAATTTTGTAAATGCACAAGATGGGACTGCTAGTATATGCAAAGGACACGTACAGACGAATAAGNGACATTTAATTCAGAAAGCAATATCACTACATCATCAAACTGAATATTGTATTTCTTACTTAATACAAAAGCAGTCACATTTCACTTTAATAATTTTGTAAATGCACAAGATGGGACTGCTAGTATATGCAAAGGACACGTACAGATGAATAAGATTTGAGGACTACTACTGACACTCCAATACTCTTGCCTGGAAGATCCCATGGACGGAGGAGCCTGGTGGGCTGCAGTCCATGGAACTGCTGAGTCAGACACGACTGAGCGACTTCACTTTCACTTTTCACTTTCATGCATTGGAGAAGGAAATGGCAATCCACTCCGGTGTTCTTACCTGGAGAATCCCAGGGACGGGGGAGCCTGGTGGACTGCCATCTATGGGGTCACACAGAGTTGGACACGACTGAAGCGCCTTAGCAGCAGCAGCTGATTTACAGTATATCTGCAAAAATATTAATGACCAAATAAAGGAGTTCCTTTCATTCAGTTAATGTTGCTTTTAAAAANCACACCTTCTCATGACTGCCCATGTGTGGTAAAAGCAGAAGTGAACAGGTCAGGCCATCTCAAATGATACAAACAGGACGTATTGGTCCAGAACCCTTGCTGAGTTGGTGAAGACTGTCAAGCTGGCATGACCTTCACCTTCTTTTCTCCAATCCCTCCCTCTTTTTCGTTACACACACTCATCCCCAATAAATATCTCTCATTCCAACTCCATCTCCATCTCTGACTTTAGAGCCTCCAACCTGTGTCAGTTTTGCATTATTTCATCTCAGCAAAGGACATCTTATGCACATTGCTCCAACTCTTCTTTAGAATTGTAAATAGAAATGATCATTGTCTGGGGACTCCTTAACTCTTAGAGAACTGCATTTTTATCTTCCCTCTGGAAACCCACCAGGTATGTCTAAGAGAAGAAATTCAGACTCTCTTCTGAACATAGTGTGTGTGTTCCAAATGACCTAGTGTTCAGCTGTGAAGAGAGTAGCTGTCGTATTTCATTTAATTCTGTGTCATCAGATACATCACTAAAAACAAAACGAGTTCACTCAATGTTGATGGGCAACCATATCCCCCCCCCAAAAATATATATATAGCTTAAAATATACTGCCGAAGAAGTAGATATTCTAACCTAGTCCTCAAAACAAGTGCAGATAAAAATAACTAATTTTTAAATTTTTTATTTTTTAATATATTTATGTATTTATTTGTGGCTGTGCTGGGTCTTTGTTGCTTTGCACGGGCTTCCTCTAGTTTTGCAAGCAGGGGCTACTCTCTAGTTGTGGTGCTTGGATTTTCATTGCTGGGCTCAGTAGTTGTGATTCGTAGATTTAGTTGTCCTGAGACATGTGGGATCTTCCTGCACCAGGGATCAAACTCATGACCCCTGCATTGACAGGCGGATTTTTAACCACTGGACCACGAGAGAAGTCTGTAATCTTTAAAAATAATGAATTTTTAATGAGTGCTTACCGTATGACATATTGTTGTTGTTTTTCAGTCACTCAGTTGTGTCCAACTCTTTGCAACTCATGAACTGTAGCATGCCAGGCTTCGCTGCCCTTCACTATCTCCCAGTTTGCTCAGATCCATGTCCTTTGAGTCAATGATGCTACCCCACCATTTCAATCTCTACTGTCCCCTTCTCATCTTGCATTCAATCTTGCCAAGCATCAGGGTCTTTTCCAATGACTCAGCTCGTCATATCAGGTGGCCACAGTATTGGAGCTTTAGCATCAGTCCTTCTAGTGAATATTCAGGATTGATTTCCTTTAGGATTGACTAGTTTGACCTCCTGCTGTCCCAGGGACTCTCAAAAGTCTTTTCCAGCACCACAGTTCCAATGTGTCAATTGTTCGTTACTCAGCCTTTACCTGTATTGTGACCTCTATTTCTAAAGCAAGGCTACAGAAGTGAAGAGACCACCTGTTTAGCTAATAAATAGCCCAGCTGGACTTAGTACCTTGGTCTGGCTGAATCCAAAGTCGAATCCCTTAGCCACTGGTCTCTCAGGTTCCTGAAGTTGTTACCAATTTCTTTTTTCTTCTTCTCTTCCCTCCCCTTTCCCTTGGGATCTTTAAAATCAATGACATAATAGCAAGAAGGAAATAAAGGAAAACAAAAAGAGCCCAGACATAAGGAAAATCAGCACACTGCAAAAGTATTGTGTTTGGGTAACTAACAGAAATATTTATATTCTTTAAACACAAACACACCTTCTGTCTCAGAGTAAAGCTCATTAACCAGACAGTCCTCTTTTTATATTCTTCTTTTGTCCTGCTCAGAATTTTTTTCCTAAAATGTTATACTGAACCATAAAAGGGCCCCTTTACCATGTTGTCAATCCAGTGTACTTCAGAAAAAGACTTTCTCAAAGACAAGTTGTTTGGCTTGAATTAAAGGGTGTCACAGTGGCCAGATGGAGAGCTCAATTTACATTTAATTTTGTTTTCACTGATTTATCAACTATTCCATTGACAAACAGAGGTGTGACTTCATGGAGTGAGAAAATGCTATTTTCTGCTCATGATTACATTAAAAAATCGAACTGCAGCATGTTCAAAGTTAGCATTTGACAAAGCTCTTTAATCATAGTTGCCTATTTTCTGAGCATCCCCTAACCCCTACACTCAGTTCCAGCATTTCACAGAAGCTGAATTCTGCTTGTAATACATTGTGTGACAATCTGCATGAGGAAGGGGAAAAAAAAAACTCACTTTAAATTTGCTCAGGACAGTGGAAAGACACAGTTCTAAAGTGTGCTTAAATCTATTTAATTGCTTTTCAAAATCAGCATTTTTAGTCTCCCTTCCCCATATTTTCCTAAATTAAGTAGGTTGGAGCAAATCAAACATATACCATGGGGAGAAAGGGGGGAAATAACACTAGATAATAGAAAGCAAATAATTCTTTAGGAGAAAGCATATAATTTGTTACATATCTGAACTGNGCATGCCAGGCTTCGCTGCCCTTCACTATCTTCCAGTTTGCTCAGATCCATGTCCTTTGAGTCAATGATGCTACCCCACCATTTCAATCTCTACTGTCTCCTTCTCATCTTGCATTCAATCTTGCCAAGCATCAGGGTCTTTTCCAATGACTCAGCTCGTCATATCAGGTGGCCAAAGTATTGGAGCTTTAGCATCAGTCCTTCTAGTGAATATTCAGGATTGATTTCCTTTAGGATTGACTAGTTTGACCTCCTGCTGTCCCAGGGACTCTCAAAAGTCTTTTCCAGCACCACAGTTCCAATGTGTCAATTGTTCGTTACTCAGCCTTTACCTGTATTGTGACCTCTATTTCTAAAGCAAGGCTACAGAAGTGAAGAGACCACCTGTTTAGCTAATAAATAGCCCAGCTGGACTTAGTACCTTGGTCTGGCTGAATCCAAAGTCGAATCCCTTAGCCACTGGTCTCTCAGGTTCCTGAAGTTGTTACCAATTTCTTTTTTCTTCTTCTCTTCCCTCCCCTTTCCCTTGGGATCTTTAAAATCAATGACATAATAGCAAGAAGGAAATAAAGGAAAACAAAAAGAGCCCAGACATAAGGAAAATCAGCACACTGCAAAAGTATTGTGTTTGGGTAACTAACAGAAATATTTATATTCTTTAAACACAAACACACCTTCTGTCTCAGAGTAAAGCTCATTAACCAGACAGTCCTCTTTTTATATTCTTCTTTTGTCCTGCTCAGAATTTTTTTCCTAAAATGTTATACTGAACCATAAAAGGGCCCCTTTACCATGTTGTCAATCCAGTGTACTTCAGAAAAAGACTTTCTCAAAGACAAGTTGTTTGGCTTGAATTAAAGGGTGTCACAGTGGCCAGATGGAGAGCTCAATTTACATTTAATTTTGTTTTCACTGATTTATCAACTATTCCATTGACAAACAGAGGTGTGACTTCATGGAGTGAGAAAATGCTATTTTCTGCTCATGATTACATTAAAAAATCGAACTGCAGCATGTTCAAAGTTAGCATTTGACAAAGCTCTTTAATCATAGTTGCCTATTTTCTGAGCATCCCCTAACCCCTACACTCAGTTCCAGCATTTCACAGAAGCTGAATTCTGCTTGTAATACATTGTGTGACAATCTGCATGAGGAAGGGGAAAAAAAAAACTCACTTTAAATTTGCTCAGGACAGTGGAAAGACACAGTTCTAAAGTGTGCTTAAATCTATTTAATTGCTTTTCAAAATCAGCATTTTTAGTCTCCCTTCCCCATATTTTCCTAAATTAAGTAGGTTGGAGCAAATCAAACATATACCATGGGGAGAAAGGGGGGAAATAACACTAGATAATAGAAAGCAAATAATTCTTTAGGAGAAAGCATATAATTTGTTACATATCTGAACTGGGTATCTGTNCCCATATTTTCCTAAATTAAGTAGATTGGAGCAAATCAAACATATACCATGGGGAGAAAGGGGGGAAATAACACTAGATAATAGAAAGCAAATAATTCTTTAGGAGAAAGCATATAATTTGTTACATATCTGAACTGGGTATCTGTGTACATTTCATGCAATTGAGTACACAAATAAATAAGAAGAATCCTTAAAAGTTTTTCTCTTTAAAGAGTGTTGGACATTCTCTGACCTGTAGAAGGAAGCTAAAATGTATTAAAAATGTGCTGTGTACTAAGAGACAGGCATAGTTATGTACATTTCACAAATAAGGAAATCTGAACTTACTTTTAAGACATAAAAGGAGGACATGCAAGAATTGTTGCAAACAATCCAGGAAAGTTTCTACTGAGTGAAGCAGAAACATATGTACAGAGGTAATACGGTATAATGGAAAGAGTGTGGATTTTGAAAGCAAAGAAGCTGAAATCCATATCCTTACTCTACTATTAAATGTGACCCCATGGATTGTAGCCTGCGAGGCTCCTCTGTCCATGGAATTCCCCAGGCAAGAATACTGGAGTGGAATAGCCGTTTCCACTCCTGGAATCAAACCCAGATCTCTTGCATTGAAGGTGGATTCTTTACTGTCTGAGCTACCAGGGAAGACCCTCAAGTAATCCCTACTTTATTTAATAATGGCCATCAAGGGCAAGAGTAATGATTCTGGCAATTTGGGTATGACAAAGAAAAGCCATAAAGTGCTTTCTTTAAGTGAGAAGGTGGAAGTTCTTGGACTTAAGAAGGAAAGAGAAAAATCATAAAATGAAGTTTCTAAGTAAGAACAAATTTTATCAATGAAAACTATGAAGAAGGAAAAAGACATTTGTACTGGGTTTGATGTTGCATGCTGCTGTTGCTGCTGCTGCTGCTGCTGCTGCTAAGTCGCTTCAGTCATGTCTGATTCTGCGCGACCCCATAGACGGCAGCCCAGCAGGCTCCCCCGTCCCTGGGATTCTCCAGGCAAGAACACTGAGTGGGTTGCCATTTCAAGCTGCAAAAGTTTATGATAAGTGTTTGGTTACAATGGAAAGGTCATCCTATTTGTAGAATTAGACATTTTGAAAGAGAAAGAGACTACATTCACTGACCTTTCATTACAGTATATTGTTATAATTGTTCTATTTTCTTATTAATCTCTTACTGTGGTTACTTTTGGAGAGAGGGAAAGTGGTGTCTGAAGCAAGTGGCAAGGTTCTATTTTTTGACCTGGATGGTGGTTACAAAATTGTTCGTGTACAGTTTCACTCAGCTATGAATTTGTTATTGTGCTTTTCTGTAACTGTGTTTTATGTTAGCAAAAAGATTTATAAAAGAAACAAAAAAATGAAGGTTTTAGAGTAAAATAAATCTGAGTTCAAATCCTGACCTACTATTTACCATCTGTGGGACTGCCAAGTTCATATCTGAGACTTAGTTTCCCCCTCAATAAAATATGAATAAAAATAAGTACAGCTACCCTTTAGGGCTGTCTAAGAATGACAGGCAATGATTTATACTGAGAGTCTGGCCCAGAGTGGGCAGTTCTGCTGGTATGATCCTTTCCTTCTTTCCCTCTTTACTTTTTATTTCCTTTTGGCATTGTTTTTCTCTACCAAGGAATTTCCCAGATGGTTCAGTGGTAAAGAATCTGCCTGCCAATGCAGAAGCCGCATGAGACATGGGTTTCATCCTTGAGTAGAGAAGATCCCCTGGAGAAGGAAATGGCAACCCACTCTAGTATGCCTGCCTGAAAAATCTGATGAACAGAGGAGCCTGGTGGAGTACAGTCACAAAGAGTCAGACATGACTGAGCAACTGAGCCGCTGACTCATTTTCTCTACCAAATATTGCTGATACTTTTGTTTAATAAGTTCAGATATTGGAATATATGGCATGCTTTGAAGGCCTGTTCTAAGTACCATACTATGTCCTTCTGAACTGCAAGTGAATCCCAGCAGCAATGACTCATGCCCTTTCCCAAGGGGTGATTTTTACTCACACCTCTAAGTCCCAAAGCAAGTCATTCCACAATAGTGCCTCTTATTTCTGGTTAAAAATAATAATGATGATTAATATTTTTCAGGGCAATAGGTAATAATTAAGTTTTTAATGATGACATGTCATTTATCATAAAATGCATGTTCTTTTCATGGAATAGGTGCTCAATACCTTTTTAAATGACTGATTAGGCAGAGTTCACTTTAAAGCCTCTCGTACTTGCATGCATGCTCAGCCACTTCAGCCATGTCCAACTCTTTGCAACCCCATGGACTGTACCCTATCTCTTCATGGGATTTTCCAGGAAATAATATTGGAGTGGGTTGCCATTTCTTCCTCCAGAGGATCTTCCCCACCCAGGGATCAAACCCATACTCCTGAGTCACAGGCAGATTCTTTACTGCTGAGTCATCAGAGAAGAAGTCACCTCTCAGTAATGGTGGAAACAAGCTTATGTAGAAAGTGATGTCAGTAACTGGAGGAAGTTTTCTGACATAGCTGATTTAAAGTGGGAATGATAAGAGGATGGTACAGCTCTTTGGTGGGAGCCTCAGTCTGCATTCAGGAAGCCCAGTCATAGCCTGAGATTTATTTCCAGTAACAGCTGTTGTGGGCTAAGTGTTTCCCATGTACTGAGCTGAGTGCTTTCCATGTATTAACTTATTTAAATCTCACAGTGACTTTGTGGTTGGCTGTCTCCATTTTATAGATGGAGAAACTATCTCAGATGTCCAGTACCTACAGGGGAACTGAGCATTCATTTCCAATTTGACCTGACTATAAAATGCTTACATTTAACTAGGTGCTCTCTATTATCCTTTACAGTGCTTCTGTGACTTATGAAATCACTTCTATGATTTACAAATTTATATAATTGCATATAATTTCATCTGAATGTATAAATTAATATAATTTTATAAATGTACATAATGTATACAATAATTTCTATAAGTTTTATATAATGTTCATAAATCTATATACTTATAAATCTATAAATCTTCTGTAACTTATGAAATCTCTTCTCAAAATAAATTTCCAGTGATCTATTAACCCAGCCATCCCTTTCAGTGATACATATCTTCTTGGTTTGCTTTTTGTCCTTGAGTGACATAAGGATGAGAAAGCCTCACTCAGTCTCAGAACAGACCAGGCACAAGGTCTCACCCATGACGCAAGACGCATTCATGTGGTATGGGAATTTGAGGGTCGNCTGAAAAATCTGATGAACAGAGGAGCCTGATGGGGTACAGTCACAAAGAGTCAGACATGACTGAGCAACTGAGCCGCTGACTCATTTTCTCTACCAAATATTGCTGATACTTTTGTTTAATAAGTTCAGATATTGGAATATATGGCATGCTTTGAAGGCCTGTTCTAAGTACCATACTATGTCCTTCTGAACTGCAAGTGAATCCCAGCAGCAATGACTCATGCCCTTTCCCAAGGGGTGATTTTTACTCACACCTCTAAGTCCCAAAGCAAGTCATTCCACAATAGTGCCTCTTATTTCTGGTTAAAAATAATAATGATGATTAATATTTTTCAGGGCAATAGGTAATAATTAAGTTTTTAATGATGACATGTCATTTATCATAAAATGCATGTTCTTTTCATGGAATAGGTGCTCAATACCTTTTTAAATGACTGATTAGGCAGAGTTCACTTTAAAGCCTCTCGTACTTGCATGCATGCTCAGCCACTTCAGCCATGTCCAACTCTTTGCAACCCCATGGACTGTACCCTATCTCTTCATGGGATTTTCCAGGAAATAATATTGGAGTGGGTTGCCATTTCTTCCTCCAGAGGATCTTCCCCACCCAGGGATCAAACCCATACTCCTGAGTCATAGGCAGATTCTTTACTGCTGAGTCATCAGAGAAGAAGTCACCTCTCAGTAATGGTGGAAACAAGCTTATGTAGAAAGTGATGTCAGTAACTGGAGGAAGTTTTCTGACATAGCTGATTTAAAGTGGGAATGATAAGAGGATGGTACAGCTCTTTGGTGGGAGCCTCAGTCTGCATTCAGGAAGCCCAGTCATAGCCTGAGATTTATTTCCAGTAACAGCTGTTGTGGGCTAAGTGTTTCCCATGTACTGAGCTGAGTGCTTTCCATGTATTAACTTATTTAAATCTCACAGTGACTTTGTGGTTGGCTGTCTCCATTTTATAGATGGAGAAACTATCTCAGATGTCCAGTACCTACAGGGGAACTGAGCATTCATTTCCAATTTGACCTGACTATAAAATGCTTACATTTAACTAGGTGCTCTCTATTATCCTTTACAGTGCTTCTGTGACTTATGAAATCACTTCTATGATTTACAAATTTATATAATTGCATATAATTTCATCTGAATGTATAAATTAATATAATTTTATAAATGTACATAATGTATACAATAATTTCTATAAGTTTTATATAATGTTCATAAATCTATATACTTATAAATCTATAAATCTTCTGTAACTTATGAAATCTCTTCTCAAAATAAATTTCCAGTGATCTATTAACCCAGCCATCCCTTTCAGTGATACATATCTTCTTGGTTTGCTTTTTGTCCTTGAGTGACATAAGGATGAGAAAGCCTCACTCAGTCTCAGAACAGACCAGGCACAAGGTCTCACCCATGACGCAAGACGCATTCATGTGGTATGGGAATTTGAGGGTCGCATTGGGCTTCCAGCTAAGGCTCTTTCTTAAGCTCTTTTTGATTTCTAAGAATCAGGTTCCTATTATTGAACTTGACTGTAATTCTTTATACTGTTTGCTTTAAGGAAATGAAACACAAACTATGTCTGAGGAAGACAGGACAACACTTACATTTTAAATTAGTCATAGGCTTATCAGCTCCTGGAACTTCTTGTAATGGAAAAAAATAACCCAGAGGACACTGTCATGTAATATTAGGATAATAGGCTTTGAGAGGAGTGACATGTTTAAATGGCATGACAGAACTGTTTGATTGCCTTCATTATTTTCTGCTTGGTATTTTTGAACTTACCTTGAATTATTCTCCCTGGTTTACCAGAAGGTCTCTAGTTTCTGTCTCCTTCTAGCCAATAAAAATCACTTACTTCCTAGGGTCAGGTCCTTATGACCACTTGCCTGACCTTTTAAAATCTCCTTGCTAAAAACCCTCCTTCCTGTCTATTTTTTCCCTGAATCATCCTGCTCATTAACTGTTACATTTATCTTCCTGAGGAATGACTCCAATTAAGTCACCTGCCTATGTAAAAACATATAGAGTAGCTTGTACTTATTAATAAAAATCACCATTATTAGTAGGACCTTCAGATATATCTTATCCAGCTTCAGACTCTGTTTGCAACCTGGTTTTCAACTGATCATTTTAAAAACAGTTTCTAAAAAAAATTATGTTGGAGAATAGCCGATTAACAAGGTTGTGATAGTTTCAGGTGGACAAGGAAGGGATATTGCCATATGTTTATCTCCATTCTCCCTCAAACTCTTCTCTCATCCAGGCTGCCACATAACATGGGGCAGAATTTCCTGTGCTATACAATAGGTATAGAAGGTCCTCATCTGTTATCCATTTAAAATATAGCAGTGTGTGCATGTCCATCCCAAACTCTCTAACCATCCCTTCCTCTCATCTAAAAACAATATAGACCAAGTTGACTCTCTATTTTAAAATATAATGCAGATAGCTGCTATACTATGCAGACCTTTGCACTGGTATTGATCTTCAAAAGGCAAAACAATATCCATCTCTCTCCTGTTCAGTGTTTCCCAAAGAGCTATGTGTAACAGACCCTTGGAGATCTTGTTTGACACAGAGCCCAGAAATAAGGACAGGTAAAAATCATGGGATCAGATATATATAAAACAGTAGCCAATAAGCAATTTATTGCATACAGTCAGCACACTATGCAGATTAGTCAAGGTAGGGAAGAGCGAGTGAGGTCTACTCCAAGAAATCTGGAAAGGAGGTGTCAGGGCATGCAGGCTTCAGTCCAGCAATGAGTCTAGCAACAGGTGTGAGAGAAAGTCTCCTTCTGCTCCAACAGGGCCTCCAGCAGCATCTTTCTGCTGCATGGATGCAGGTCCTCCAGGGAAGAGACTTTAAGTCACTCAGCTTCATGTTCTCTTCTTAAGGAAGCAGCAGTCACCCCAGGGGAGGGAGTTTTGACTTCATCAGCTGCTCCTTCTGTTCCAATGATGCACATTAGGCATCAAACACACTTGTGTCAAGTAATATTCTGAGTTTGTCACTCTAAGGCACTCACAGTCCCACAGCAGCCCTTCTGAAAC
>SJYW01011285.1:1535983-1569231 GCA_006410735.1 Raphicerus campestris
GCGACCCCATAGACGGCAGCCCAGCAGGCTCCCCTGTCCCTGGGATTCTCCAGGCAAGAACACTGAGTGGGTTGCCATTTCAAGCTGCAAAAGTTTATGATAAGTGTTTGGTTACAATGGAAAGGTCATCCTATTTGTAGAATTAGACATTTTGAAAGAGAAAGAGACTACATTCACTGACCTTTCATTACAGTATATTGTTATAATTGTTCTATTTTCTTATTAATCTCTTACTGTGGTTACTTTTGGAGAGAGGGAAAGTGGTGTCTGAAGCAAGTGGCAAGGTTCTATTTTTTGACCTGGATGGTGGTTACAAAATTGTTCGTGTACAGTTTCACTCAGCTATGAATTTGTTATTGTGCTTTTCTGTAACTGTGTTTTATGTTAGCAAAAAGATTTATAAAAGAAACAAAAAAATGAAGGTTTTAGAGTAAAATAAATCTGAGTTCAAATCCTGACCTACTATTTACCATCTGTGGGACTGCCAAGTTCATATCTGAGACTTAGTTTCCCCCTCAATAAAATATGAATAAAAATAAGTACAGCTACCCTTTAGGGCTGTCTAAGAATGACAGGCAATGATTTATACTGAGAGTCTGGCCCAGAGTGGGCAGTTCTGCTGGTATGATCCTTTCCTTCTTTCCCTCTTTACTTTTTATTTCCTTTTGGCATTGTTTTTCTCTACCAAGGAATTTCCCAGATGGTTCAGTGGTAAAGAATCTGCCTGCCAATGCAGAAGCCGCATGAGACATGGGTTTCATCCTTGAGTAGAGAAGATCCCCTGGAGAAGGAAATGGCAACCCACTCTAGTATGCCTGCCTGAAAAATCTGATGAACAGAGGAGCCTGATGGGGTACAGTCACAAAGAGTCAGACATGACTGAGCAACTGAGCCGCTGACTCATTTTCTCTACCAAATATTGCTGATACTTTTGTTTAATAAGTTCAGATATTGGAATATATGGCATGCTTTGAAGGCCTGTTCTAAGTACCATACTATGTCCTTCTGAACTGCAAGTGAATCCCAGCAGCAATGACTCATGCCCTTTCCCAAGGGGTGATTTTTACTCACACCTCTAAGTCCCAAAGCAAGTCATTCCACAATAGTGCCTCTTATTTCTGGTTAAAAATAATAATGATGATTAATATTTTTCAGGGCAATAGGTAATAATTAAGTTTTTAATGATGACATGTCATTTATCATAAAATGCATGTTCTTTTCATGGAATAGGTGCTCAATACCTTTTTAAATGACTGATTAGGCAGAGTTCACTTTAAAGCCTCTCGTACTTGCATGCATGCTCAGCCACTTCAGCCATGTCCAACTCTTTGCAACCCCATGGACTGTACCCTATCTCTTCATGGGATTTTCCAGGAAATAATATTGGAGTGGGTTGCCATTTCTTCCTCCAGAGGATCTTCCCCACCCAGGGATCAAACCCATACTCCTGAGTCACAGGCAGATTCTTTACTGCTGAGTCATCAGAGAAGAAGTCACCTCTCAGTAATGGTGGAAACAAGCTTATGTAGAAAGTGATGCCAGTAACTGGAGGAAGTTTTCTGACATAGCTGATTTAAAGTGGGAATGATAAGAGGATGGTACAGCTCTTTGGTGGGAGCCTCAGTCTGCATTCAGGAAGCCCAGTCATAGCCTGAGATTTATTTCCAGTAACAGCTGTTGTGGGCTAAGTGTTTCCCATGTACTGAGCTGAGTGCTTTCCATGTATTAACTTATTTAAATCTCACAGTGACTTTGTGGTTGGCTGTCTCCATTTTATAGATGGAGAAACTATCTCAGATGTCCAGTACCTACAGGGGAACTGAGCATTCATTTCCAATTTGACCTGACTATAAAATGCTTACATTTAACTAGGTGCTCTCTATTATCCTTTACAGTGCTTCTGTGACTTATGAAATCACTTCTATGATTTACAAATTTATATAATTGCATATAATTTCATCTGAATGTATAAATTAATATAATTTTATAAATATACATAATGTATACAATAATTTCTATAAGTTTTATATAATGTTCATAAATCTATATACTTATAAATCTATAAATCTTCTGTAATTTATGAAATCTCTTCTCAAAATAAATTTCCAGTGATCTATTAACCCAGCCATCCCTTTCAGTGATACATATCTTCTTGGTTTGCTTTTTGTCCTTGAGTGACATAAGGATGAGAAAGCCTCACTCAGTCTCAGAACAGACCAGGCACAAGGTCTCACCCATGACGCAAGACGCATTCATGTGGTATGGGAATTTGAGGGTCGCATTGGGCTTCCAGCTAAGGCTCTTTCTTAAGCTCTTTTTGATTTCTAAGAATCAGGTTCCTATTATTGAACTTGACTGTAATTCTTTATACTGTTTGCTTTAAGGAAATGAAACACAAACTATGTCTGAGGAAGACAGGACAACACTTACATTTTAAATTAGTCATAGGCTTATCAGCTCCTGGAACTTCTTGTAATGGAAAAAAATAACCCAGAGGACACTGTCATGTAATATTAGGATAATAAGCTTTGAGAGGAGTGACATGTTTAAATGGCATGACAGAACTGTTTGATTGCCTTCATTATTTTCTGCTTGGTATTTTTGAACTTACCTTGAATTATTCTCCCTGGTTTACCAGAAGGTCTCTAGTTTCTGTCTCCTTCTAGCTGATAAAAATCAGTTACTTCCTAGGGTCAGGTCCTTATGACCACTTGCCTGACCTTTTAAAATCTCCTAGCTAAAAACCCTCCTTCCTATCTATTTTTTCCCTGAATCATCCTTCTCATTAACTGTTACATTTATCTTCCTGAGGAATGACTCCAATTAAGTCACCTGCCTATGTAAAAACATATAGAGTAGCTTGTACTTATTAATAAAAATCACCATTATTAGTAGGACCTTCAGATATATCTTATCCAGCTTCAGACTCTGTTTGCAACCTGGTTTTCAACTGATCATTTTAAAAACAGTTTCTAAAAAAAATTATGTTGGAGAATAGCCGATTAACAAGGTTGTGATAGTTTCAGGTGGACAAGGAAGGGATATTGCCATATGTTTATCTCCATTCTCCCTCAAACTCTTCTCTCATCCAGGCTGCCACATAACATGGGGCAGAATTTCCTATGCTATACAATAGGTATAGAAGGTCCTCATCTGTTATCCATTTAAAATATAGCAGTGTGTGCATGTCCATCCCAAACTCTCTAACCATCCCTTCCTCTCATCTAAAAACAATATAGACCAAGTTGACTCTCTATTTTAAAATATAATGCAGACAGCTGCTATACTATGCAGACCTTTGCNTCACATCACTCTATAAATTCATCACCATGGATTGTAAAGCATAAGACAAGGTCGCAAAGTACACAAATGCATCAGTAATGTGTCCCATGGGGGTTGAGAAATTTTAATGGTGGTAACCTGGTACACAGGGACCCAGTCTCCATTACAAAAAGGACTGACCATCAGTCATCAGCTTTCCCAGGCAGCACAGTGGTAAAGAATCTGGCTGCCACTGCAGGAGATGCTAGAGACATGGGTCCCATCCCTGGGTTGGGAAGATACCCTGGAGAAGGAAATAGCAACACACTCTAGTATTCTTGCCTGGAAAATTCCATGGACAGAGGAGCCAGGTGGGCTATAGTCCATGGGGTTGCAAACAGTTGGACGAGATTGAGCATTTGAACATGGACGCATGCTGGTGATCATCTCAGTGGGTCATTCTGAGAAATGCCATGAGCCTGGGATTGCTAGAAAAAAACAATGCACAGATCAAGGCTGCCAGGCGACAAGACAGATGCGTCTGAAACTCTGGCTAGAGTGAGTGAGTTCCTATAAGAATCCTTAGATATATTCCCAAGAGAATAGAGGCACCAGGGGCATCAAATCAGGAGCTTGCCTGTCCTGTGCACCATGACAGCTTTTAAGAGTGAGGAGCACTTGTTTTTGTTTTCTGTAATTGGTATTACAACTTTGAGACATAGTTCCATGCTTATACATGTTGTCAAAAAGCATTGTATAACCATCTTCCTTTTCAGTTTGTTCTGCAAATTCAGCAAAAACCATTTCACCACAGGACTTACTTTTAGCTTCCATTTACAAATAGAGTAACTTCAAAACCCATCCCACATTTAGTTCTAAAAACGTATCTTCTTTAATTTTTCTTTGGATTTGGATGTTAGGGATAGTGTATATTTTATAATCTGCTCATCACTTGTCAATCTTCAACTTCAGGCTTTACCTTCATTACCTTTGAGTATATTGCATAAGCTACTCTTTTTCTCTCAGATCTCACATTGCTCCAAATCCTGATCTTGGTCCTCCTGTCTTCATTCTAGACAAAGATAATATGGGGCTTGCTCTGATTTTTAATTGTTATATATATTTTTTAAAAAAGCTTTATTGAAGACTGAGACTGAAGAGGTGATGAAGAGAAAGGACTTAGTAACAAAGGAGCCTATACTCAGCATAAGGATTGGGTGCTAGCCATCACTGTTCCCAATGTTCCTCATTTCTCTAGTGTCTCAGAAAGTCCCTTTGCCATCACCTTTCCTCCAGGCCTTGTAGTACAGCTCCTCTTCATAATATTTAAAAATTCGTTTCCAAGGCAAACCATTCAATATCACAATAATGCCCTGAGCAGTAATGCTGAAGAAGCTGAAGTTGAATAGTTCCATGAAGAACTGCAAGACCTTCTAGATCTAACACCCCAAAAAGTTGTCCTTTTCATTGTAGGGAACTGGAATTCAAAAGTAGAAACTAAAGAGATACCTGGAGTAACAGGCAAATTTGGCCTTGGAGTACAAAAAGAAGCAGGTCAAAGGCTAACAGAGTTTTGCCAAGAGAACTCACTGGTTATAATAAACACCCTCTTTCAACAGCACAAGAGAAGACTATACACATGGATGTCACCAGATGGCCAATACTGAAATCAGATTGATTATATATTTTGCAGCTATAGATGGAGCAGCTCTATAGAGTCAGCAAAAACAAGACCAGGAGCTGACTGTGGCTCAGATAATGAACTCCTTATTGCCAAATTCAGACTTAAATTGAAGAAAGTAGGGAAAACCTTGGGCTTCCCTGGTGGCTCAGAGGTTAAAGCGTCTGCTTCCAATGCAGGAGACCCGGGTTCGATACCTGGGTTGGGAAGATCCCCTGGAGAAGGAAATGGCAATCCACTCAAGTATTCTTGCCTGGAGAATCCTAGTAGGTTACAGTCCATGGGGTCGCAAAGAGTTGGACATGACTGAGTGACTTCACCTCACCTCACCTCACCTCAGGGAAAACCTCTAAACAATTCAGGTATGACCTAAATCAAATCCCTTATGACTCTACAGTAAAAGTGACAAATACATTCAAGGGATTAAATCTGTTAGACAGAGTGACTTAAGAACTATGGAGAGAGGTTTGTGACATTGTACAAAAGGCAATGATCAAGACCATCTCCAAGAAGAAATGCAAAAAAGGCAAAATGGTTGTCTGAGGAGGCCTTAAAATAGCCAGGAAAAGAAGAGATCCTACAGGCAAAGGAGAAAAGGAAAGAGATACCCATTTGAATGCAAAGTTCCAAAAAATAGCAAGGAGAGAAAAGAAAGCCTTCCTCAGTGATCAATGCAAAGAAATAGAGGAAAATAATAGAATGGGAAAGACTAGAGATATCTTTAAAAAAAATTAGAGATACCATGGGAACATTTCATGCAAAGACGGGCACAATAAGGACAAAAATGATATGGACCTAACAGAAGAAGAAGATATTAAGAAGAGGTGGAAAGTATATACAGAAGAACTATACAAAAAAAGATCTTAATGACCCAGAAAATCACGATGGTGTGATCACTCATGACCTAGAGCCAGACATCCTGGAGTCCAAAGTTAAGTGGGCCTTAGGAAGCATCATTATGAACAAAGCTACTGGAGGTGATAGAATTTCAGTTGAGCTATTTCAAGTCCTAAAACATGATGTTGTGAAAGTGCTACACTCAATATGCCAGCAAATGTGAAAAACTCACCAGTGGCCACAGGACTAGAAAGGTCAGTTTTCATTCCAATCACAAAGAAAGTCAATGACAAAGAATGTTCAGACTACCCCACAATTGCACTTATCTCACATGCTAGCAAAGTAATGCTTAAAATTCCCCAAGCCAGGCTTCAACAGTACATGAACTGTGAATTTCCAGATGTTCAAGCTGGTTTTACCAGATGTTCAAGTTGATTTTAGGAAAAGCAGAGGGACCAGAGATCCAATTGCCAACATCCACTGGATTATCAAAAAAGCAAGTTCCAGAAAAAATCTACATCTGCTTTATTGACTATGCCAAAGCCTTTGATGTGTGGATCACAACAAACTTTGCAAAATTTTTCAAGAGATAGGAATACCAGACTGCCTGACCTGCCTCCTGAGAAATCTGTATGCAGGTCAAGAAGCAACAGCTAGAACTGGACATAGAGCAACAAATTGGTTCCAAATTGGAAAAGCAGTACGTCAAGGCTGTATATCGTCACACTTCTTATTTAACTTATACGCACAGTACATCATGAGAAACTCTTGGATGGATAAAACATAAACCTGGAATCAAGATTCCAGGGAGAAATATTGATAACCTCAGATATGCAGATGACACCACCCTTATGGCAGAAACTGGAGAAGAATCAAAGAGCCTCTTGATGAAAGTGAAATAGAAGAGTGAAAAAGTTGGTTTAAAACTCTGCATTTGGAAAATTAAAGTCATGGCATCTGGTCCTATCAGTTCATGGCAAATAGATGCAGAAACAATGGAAACAGTGATATACTTTATTTTTGGGGTGCTTCAAAATCACTTTGTAAGTTGACTGCATCCATGAAATGAAAAGACTGTTGCTCCTTTGAAGAAAAGCTATGACCAGTGTAGACAGCATATTAAAAAGCAAAGACATTACTTTGCCAACAAAGGTCTGTCTAGTCAAAGCTATGGTTTTTCCAGTAGTCATGTATGGATATGAGAGTTGGAGTATAAGGAAAGCTGAGTGCTGATGAATTGATGCTTTTGATGGTCTTGAAGAAGACTCTTGAGAATCCCTTGGACTGCAAGAAGATCCAACCAGTCCATCCTAAAGGAAATCAGTCCTGAATATTCATTGGAAGGACTGATGCTGAAGCTGAAACTTCAGTAATTTGGCCACCTTATGTGAAGAATTGACTCATTGGAAAAGACCTTGATACTGGGAAATATTGAAGTTGGGAGGAGAAAGGGACAACAGAGGATGAGATGATTGGATGGCATCACTGATTTGACGGACATGAGTTTGAGTGAGCTTTGGGTTTGGTGATGGACAGAGAAGCCTGGCATGCTGTAGTCCATGAGGTTGTAGAGTCGAACAAAACTGAAGGAATGAATTGATTATATTTTATATTTAATTTCTCTGAAGAACATTTTATACATTTTCTCCAAATCAAATTTCCAAATATCCACAGACATTAAAACTTTTTAAAAAGTCTTTAGAGAAGCCAGAGGGAAAAGCACCTTACCTACAGGGTAACAAGGTAAGCATTACATCTGCCCTCTCAGAACCCAAGCAAGCAAAAAGAAAGTGAAGTGAAATATTTAGTGTTGAGAGAATAGTCATCAACCCAGAATTCTGTATGCTGCAAAATTATCTTTCAAAAGTGAAAGAGATGAGCTTCCCTAGTGGCTCCATTGTAAAGAATCCACATGCCAATGCAGGAGACATAGGTTCAGTCCCTGATCTGGGAAGATCCCACATGCTGCAGGGTGACTAAGCCTGTATGCCACAACTACTGATTCTGTTCTCTGGAGACCAAGAGCCACAACTACTGAAGCCCTTGCACCTGAGAGCTCTTGCTCTGCAACAAGAGAAGAGAAGCTTCTCACCACATTGAGAAGCTCATGCACTGAGATTAGAGAGTAGCCCCTGCTGGCTGCAACTAGAGAGAAAAGTTCATGCAGCAACCAAGACCCAACACAGCCAAAATTAATTTTTTTAAGGTGAAAGAGAAGTAAAACTTTCTCAGACAAATATAAACTGAAGGAATTGTTGCTAGTAGACCTGCCTCGCAAGAAATGATTAAAAAAACAGATTTAGAGAGAAGTAAAAGTAATAAAGGAGAGAAACTCAGGTCTACATATAAAGAAAAGAAGAGTTCAGAGAAGGAATAAATGAAGATTAAAACATTCAGTTTTCTTATTTTTTTTCTTTTTTAATTTTTTTTATTGAAGGATAATTTCTTTACAGAGTTTTGTTGTTTTTTGTCAAACCTCAGCATGAATCAGCCATAGGTATACACATATCCCCTCCCTTTTAAACCTCCCTCCCACCTCCCTTCCCATCCCACCCCTCTAGGTTGATACAGAGTCCTATTTGAGTTTCCTGAGCCATACAGCAAATTCTCCTTGGCTATCTATTTTACATATGGTAATGTAAGCTTCCATGTTACTCTTTCCATACATCTCACCCTCTCCCCATGTCCATAAGTCTGTTCTCTATGTCTGTTTCTCTGTTGTTGCCCTGCAAAGAAGTTCCTCAGTACCATTTGTCTAGATTCTGTATATATGTGTTAGAATACAATATCTATCTTTCTCTTTCTGACACTTCACTGTGTATAGTAAGTTCTAGGTTCATCTAGCTCATCAGAAATGACTCAAATGCGTTCCTTTTCATGGCTGAGCAATATTTCATTCGTTATATGTACCACAACTTTTTTATCCATTCATCTGTTGATGGTCATCTGGGTTGCTTCTATGTTTTAGCTATTGTAAATAGTGCTGCAATGCACAGTGGGATACATGTGTCTTTCTCAATTTTGGTTTCCTCGGGGTATATGCCTAGGAGTAGGATTGCTGAGTGATATAGTGGTTTTATTTCTAGCTTCTTAAGGACTCTCCATACCATCTTCCATAGTGGCTGTATCAATTTACATTCCTACCAGCAGTGCAAGAGTGTTCCTTTTTTTCCACATCCTCTTTGCGACCCCATGGACTGTAGCCCACCAGGCTCCTCTGTCCATGGTTTTCCAGGGGATCTTCCTGACCCAGGGATTGAACACGGGTCCCCTGTATTTCATGCAGATCCTTCACAGTCTGAGCCATCGAGGAAGCCCAGTTTCAGACAGAGTGGATTTTCAAAGCAAGGAAAGTTATCAGGGATAAACTGGAATATTATTNCTTTTTTTCCACATCCTCTTTGCGACCCCATGGACTGTAGCCCACCAGGCTCCTCTGTCCATGGTTTTCCAGGGGATCTTTCCAGGGATTGAACACGGGTCTCCTGTATTTCATGCAGATCCTTCACAGTCTGACCCATCGAGGAAGCCCAGTTTCAGACAGAGTGGATTTTCAAAGCAAGGAAAGTTATCAGGGATAAACTGGAACATTATTTAATGATAAAGGTGTCAATCCTTCAAGAAGACATAACAATCCTTAATGTGTGTGTGCGCCCAACAACACATCAAAATATTGGGGGTAAAACCTGATAGAAGTGCAAAGAGAAACAGATAAATCCACTGTGATAGTTGGACACTTCCACAGTCATCCATCAGAAATGGACAAACCTAGCAGGAAATAAAATCAGTCAGAACAAGGCTGAACTCAACAGCACCATCAATAAACTGAACATAATTGACATCTATAAAAAAATGTATTCAACAACAGCATATTGCACATTCTTCTTTACGTTCACCTGGGGTATTCACGAAGACTGACCACATTATGCCTACAAAATACACCTTAACAAATTTAATAGAATAGGAAACATATAATCTATACTCTCACCACATGGAATTAAGCTAGAGCTCAGTAACAGAAGGGTAGCTGGAAAATCCCCAAATACTTGGATATCAAACAACTCAGTTCAAAATAACACATGAAACAAAGGTGAAATCTCAGAATAAATTAAAACCTTTTTTGAACAAAATAGAAATAAAAATTCAACTTATCAAAAGTTGTGTGATACAGTAAAGCAATGCTTAGAAGTGAAATTTTATAACATTACATGTATATTAGAAAAAAAGAAAGATATAAAATCAGTAATCTAACTATTCACTTTGGAAAGCTAGAAAGAAGAAAAATTAAATTTAAAGTATGAAGAAGAAAGGCAATAATAAAAATTAGAGTAGAAATCAATAAAACTGAAAATAGGAAGTTAATAGGAAAAAAAGGAAGCTGGTTATTTGAAACTCTATCAATAAGATAACTAAGAAAAAAAGAGGATGCAATTTACTAATGTTAGAAATGGAAAAGGGGACTGTATCATAGACATTAAAGGGAGAATAAAAGAATGCTGTGAACAACTTTATGCCCACAACTTTGATAACCTAGATTAAATGGATCAATTTCTTGAAAGATACCATTTTCCAAACTCTTAAAGAAGTAACAGACTACATAGTAGGACTGTATTTATTAAAGAAATTGAATCAATAATTAATAACCTTCAAAACCGGAAAGTACCAGCCCCAGGCATGTTCACTAGTGAATTCTGCCATTTAAGGAAGAATTTATACTAATATTCTACAATCACTTTCAGGTGAAAGAAGTAGACATAATACTTCTTATCTCAGGCTATAAGACTAGCATTACCCTGACATGAAAGCCAACAAGGTAGAACAGGAGAAGAAAGCTACAGACAAATATCTTTCATGAATATAGATGCAGAAATCCTCAATCAAATATTAGCAAATCGAATCCAACAAGATATAAAAAGAATTATGCACCATGACCAAGTGG
The DNA here is from genome assembly GCA_006410735.1 of Raphicerus campestris. NCBI lineage: Eukaryota > Metazoa > Chordata > Mammalia > Artiodactyla > Bovidae > Raphicerus > Raphicerus campestris. Next base: position 1,546,702 of record SJYW01011285.1, read on the forward strand.
AATTTATTCAAGGTAGGCAAGGCTGCTTCAAACATTCAAAAATCAAATAATGTAATCTATCATATGAACAGACTAAAAAAGGAAACTCATATGAAAAGAAAAATCACATACTAGGAGAATATATTTGCAAAAGACCTATCTGATTAAAAAATAAAAACCTGTTATCCAAAATATATAAGAACTTATAAAACTCAACAATAAAAAAATTAACAACCCAATTAAAATTAAATGCCTTATTACCCAATACCTCACCAAAGAAGGTATGCATATGGCAAATGAGCATGTGAAAAAGGATATTCCACATGTGTCATCAGGAAAATGCAAATTTAAACAACAATGAAGTACCACTACACACTTATAATGACCCAAATCCAGAACATTGAGAACATCAATTGTCAGTTACGATGTGGAACAACAGACATCCTAACTTATTGCTAGTGGGAATGAAAAATAGTACATCCACTTTGCAAGACAATATGGTGGTTTTCTTATTAAATTAAACATACTCTTACCATGTGATCCAGCAGTCAAATTCCCTGGTATTTACCAAGGGTAGCTGAAAACATATGTCCAACAAAACCTGCACATGGATGTTTATAGCAGCTTTATTCATAATCTAAAACTCAGTAGCATCCAAGATGTCCTTTTTTTTCTTTTTAGATGAATGAATAAATAAACTATAGTACATGCAGAAAGTTAGATATTATTCAGTGCTAAAAAGATGAACTATCAAGCCATGAAATGACAGGGAGGAAACATATGCATATTACTAAGCAAAAAAAAAAAAGGCAATTTAAAAGGCAGCATACTGTATGGTTCCAACTATAGGACATTCTGGAAAAGGCAAATCTATGAAGAGACTGAAAAGATCAGCAGTTGCCAGGGCGACGGAGGAATGAATAGGTAAAGCGCAGAGGTTATTTAGGGCAATGAAACTGCTCTGTATGGTACTATTATAGTTAGGCATATCATTATGAATTTGTCTGAACCCGTAGAATACATAACCTCGAGAATGAACCTAAAGTAGACTGTAGACATAGAGTGATTGTATGGCAGTGTTGGTTTATCAGTTGTAACAAATGTACCGCTTTGGTGTGGTATGGTATGTTGATAATGGGAGAACCTGTGCATATCCGGGGAGCTGGGGTTATGTGTGAAATCTCTGCACCTCCCACTCAATTTTGATATGAACTTTACACTACTTTAAAAAAATAGTCTATTGAAGAGAAAAATTCTTCTAGAGTAACTCTTAATGCCAAAATCAGTTCTCATCAGGATTTGAGAGAAACAGAACGAATATCATATAGATACATATATTTAGGAAGGTAGATAGAAAATTTATTTTAGGAAATTGGCTCACATGATATTGGATGTTGAGAACTCCCACAATCTGCCATCTGTACTCCCACAATCTGCCATCTGCAAACTGGAGACCCAGGCAAGCAGGTGTTATAGCTCCTCTCCCAGTCCAAAGGCCTGAGGATCTGAAGGACCAGATGTGTCACTGGTAGGTCACGTTGAAAGCTGAAGAGTCAATGTCAATCCAAAGGCAGAAGAAGACTAGTGTTCCTCCAACTCGGTCCAGCAGAAAGCATGAATGCTCCCTCCCCCCACTTTTTTGTTCTATTCAAGCACTCAAGGGATTGAAGAATGCTCACCACATTCAGTTCAGTTCAGGTCAGTCATTCACTCATGCCCCACACCAGGCCTCCCTGTTCATCACCAACTCCCGGAATTCACTCAGATTCACGTCCATCGAGTCAGTGATGCCATCCAGCCATCTCATCCTCTGGTGTCCCCTTCTCCTCCTGCTCCCAATCCCTCCCAGCATCAGGGTCTTTTCCAATGAGTCAACTCTTCGCATGAGGTGGCCAAAGTACTGGGGTTTCAGCTTTAGCATCATTCCTTCCAAAGAAATCCCAGAGCTGATCTCCTTCAGAATGAACTGGTTGGATCTCCTTGCAGTTCAAGGGACTCTCAAGAGTCTTCTCCAACACCACAGTTCAAAAGCATCAATTCTTTGGCGCTCTGCCTTCTTTACAGTCCAACTCTCACATCCATACATGACCACAGGAAAAACCATAGCCTTGACTAGATGGACCTTAGTTGGCAAAGTAATGTCTCTGCTTTTGAATGTGCTATCTAAGTTAATCATAGCTTTCCTTCCAAGGAGTAAGTGTTCATTTTAATTTCATGGCTGCAGTCACCATCTGCAGTGATTTTGGAGCCCCCAAAAATAAAGTCTGACACTGTTTCCACTGTTTCCCCATTTATTTCCCATGAAGTGATGGGACAAGATGCCATGATCTTCGTTTTCTGAATGTTGAGCTTTAAGCCAACTTTTTCACTCTCCTCTTTCACTTTCATCAAGAGGCTTTTTAGCTCCTCTTCACTTTCTGCCATAAGGGTGGTGTCATCTGCATATCTGAGGTTATTAATATTTCTCCTGGTAATCTTGATTCCAGCTTATGTTTCTTCCAGTCCAGCATTTCTCATGATGTACTCTGCATATAAGTTAAATAAGCAGGGTGACAATATACAGCCTTGACGTACTCCTTTTCCTATTTGGAACCAGTCTGTTGTTCCATGTCTAGTTCTAACTGTTGCTTCCTGACTTGCATACAGATTTCTCAAGAGGCAGGTCAGGTGGTCTGGTATTCCCACCTCTTGAAAAATTTTTCACAGTTTATTGTGATCCACAGTCAAAGGCTTTGGCATAGTCAATAAAGCAGAGATAGATGTTTTTCTGGAAGTCTCTTGCTTTCTCCATGATTCAGCAGATGTTGGCAATTAGATCTCTGGTTCCTCTGCTGTTCCTTTTTTTTTTTTTTCCTCTGCCTTTTCTAAAACCAGCTTGAACATCAGGGAGTTCACGGTTCATGTATTGCTGAAGCCTGGCTAGGGAGGGGAATCTGCTTACACAGTTTGTTGTTGTTGTTGAGTTGCTAAGTCATGCCCAACTCTTCTGCCATCCCAGGGACTGCAGCCCACCAGGCTCCTCTGTCCATGGGATTTTCCAGGTAAAGATACTAGAGTGGATTGCCATTTCCTTCTCCAGGGCATCTTCCCGACCCAGGGATTGAAAACAAGTCCCCTCCTCATGTCTCCTGCATTGCAGGTGGATTCTTTACTACTGAGCCACCAGGGAAATCCAATGTAACAATTCAAATGCTAAACCCTTCCAGAAACAACCTTATGGACACACGAAAGATAATGATTAATGGAAATAACTGGATATCCTATGACTATACATTTTGAGGGTCCTTAAGAGTTGACTTATCAATAGAAATGGAAAGAAAGTAGTGAAAGAAAAATACCACCATCTGAGAATTCTGTATCCACAAAAATGAGAGGAGAAAATAAGACATACACAGATAATTTAAAACTGACAGAATGAGTCACTAGCAGACCTGGCCTACCTAGAGTACTAAAAAGAGTACTTAAGCTGAAATAAAAGAACACCAGGGAGTAAAATAAATCCATACACAATAAAGAATAAAGGGAAATACATAAGTAAACATAAAGGAAAGAATAAAAGCACCTTTACTTGTAATATTTTTTTCCTCCTATTTGTTTTCAAAACCAGTAATAAAGACAGCATGGTAGTGAAAGAGACAAGGACCCTGTGGGACTCCTGAAGAGGGACCCTCTGCCTCCGTTTCTTGTAGGCAAGACTCCAGCTTCTGGGATCTTCCCAGAGCTCCTAAGGGGCAGATCTGAACACTTACTAATCAAGGGAGGAGTAACCAAAAAGCTGAGGCAACATTAAAGGGGCCAAGGGAGCTCATGAAGACTAGGAGACTGACTTCCTGAGGCCCTGCATCCTGATCCTGTCAGCAACCCACCCTTGAACTGTTTCTGTAAACTCCTTATTAAATCCTTCTGGATTGGGACACACAGTTCCTCAAGGCATTAGCCCATCCCATTGTGACCCCCTTTCTTGGTAAAGCAATAAAGCTCTTCTCTTCTACTTCACTCAAAATTCTGTCTCTGAGATGCGATTTGGCACCAGTATACTGAGAAGCTGAGTTTTCAATATCTGTAGAGGCATAAGTTTAGATGTGGAGCATAATTTAGAATCTAGAAATAACATTTTACATTGAGGGTCAACTGATTTCCAAAAGGGATGCTAAGACATTTCAATGTCGGCAAAAACTGTCTTTGCAACAAATAATGCTTCTAGGAAAACCAGGAACCCATATGCAAAAGAAAAAAAAGTTGAACTCTTACATTATATACAACAATTACCTCAAAATGGATCAAAATCCTAATATAATAGCTAAACATAAACTCTTAGAATAAAATAGAATTATAAATCTTTGTGACTTTGAATAAGGCAACAGATTCTTAGATATAACACTGAAAACATGAATAAGAAAAGAAAAAAAGATGAAATGTACTTCAAAATTAATAGCTTTCATCCTTCAAAGAACACTATCAAGAAAATGAAAAAGACAATCCGCAGAATGGTAGAAAATATTTGTAAATTATTCTTTTGATAAGGGTCTAGTATTCAGAATGCATGAAGAATTCCTAGAACTCAACAATAAAAAAATAAAAAAAGAAGAAGAAATGGACAAAAGCCTTGATGAAACATGTCTTTATAGAAGATATACAAACATCTAACAAGCTCATGAAAAGTTTCTCAATACCATTAATCGTTAGGAAAACGAAAATCAAAACCACAGTGAAGTACCGCTTCACATCCACAGCAATTTAATTTCTAAAAATAACAAGTGTTTGTAAGAATGTAAGTAAATTGAAACTCTCATTATGTTGCAGAAGGGAATATTAAATGGTATAGACACCATGGAAAATAGCTTGTCAGTTCCTCAAGAAGTTAAATGCAGAATTACCATATGACCCAGAAATCCCACTCTGAAGTATATAGCCAAGAGTACTGACTATGTATTTTCAAACAAAAACGTGTACAAAAAGATGTTCATAGCAACAGTATTCATAATAGCCAAAAAGTGAAAGCAATGTAACTGTCCATCAGTTGATGAATGGATAAAAAATGTGTTATATCCATACAACAGCCTACTGTAAGCTAGCCTATCTGACAACTTAAAAATAAAGTACTGGGCTTCCCTGGTGACTCACTGGGAAAGAATCAGCCTACCCATGCAGGAGACACAGGTTTGATCCCTGATCTGGGAAGATCCCATATGCTGCAAATACTGAAGCCCACGTACCCATTATCCTGTGCTCCACAGCAAGAGAAACCACCGCGATGAGAAGCCTGGGCACCGCGAGTAGAGAGTAGACACTGCTCGCCACAGCCAGAGCAAAGCCCATGCAGCATCAAAGACTCAGCACAGCCAAAAATAAATAAATAAAATTATTTAAAAATAATAAAAATGAAGTACTGATACAAGCTGCCACATGGATAAACCTTGACAACACTGTAATAAATTTTTAAAAACTTTTATAAAACACTATATATTGTGTCATTCCATTGATATAAAATGTTGCGAATCAGAAAACTCTCTAGAGGTGAAATGAAAAATAATCATTTCAGCTAGAAGAAACGAATAGAGAGTATCTGCTAATGAATATAAAGTTTCTTTGTGGGATGGTGAAAAAGTTCTTTCCTAAATAACATTGGTAATTGCACAACTCCATGAATATACTAATAATGAACTATACATTAATTTAATTTATTATGGCTTACCTGGGTCTTTGTTAGGGCTTCCCTAATAGTTCGGTTGACAAAGAATAGCTCTGCAGTGAAGGAGACCTCACTTAGATTCCTGGGTTCGGAAGATCCGCTGGAGAAGGGATAGGCTACCCACCCCAGTCTTCTCGGACTTCCCTTTTGGCTCAGCTGGTAAAGAATCCGCTTGTAACACAGGAGACCTGGGTTCGATCCCTGAGTTGGGACGATCACCTGGAGAAGGGAACGACTACCCATTCCAGTATTCTGGCCTGGAGAACTCCATGGACTGTATGGTCCATGAGGTCGCAAAGAGTCAGACACGACTGAGCGACTTTCACTTTGTGGGTCTTTGTTGCTGTGTTTGCTCTTTCTCTAGTCGCCACTAGCAGGGGCCACTCTCTAGCTATGGTATGCTGGCTTCTCACTGCAGTGACTTCTCTTGATGCAGATCATGGGCTCTAGGACATCTGGGCTTCAATAGTTGCAGCTCATGGGCTTAGTTGCCCTGAGATATGTGGGATCCTCCCAGATTAGGGATAAAACCTGTTGTCCACTGCATTGCAAGTCAGATTCTTAACCACTGGACCACCAGGGAAGCCCTCAATTGTACATTTTTAAAGGGTTAATGTTATGATATAAGAATTATATCTCAATAAATCTGTTAGCTTTTAAAAGTATCAGCGAGTGAGTGAGTGAGTGAGGGAAAGTCCCTCAGTCATGTCTGACTCTGCAACCCCATGGACTATGGAATTCTGGCCCATGGAATTCTCCAGGCCAGAATTCTCCAGAGGGGGTAACCTTTCCCGTCTCCACGGGTTCTTCCCAACCCAGGGATTGAACCCACGTCTCCCATGTTGTAGGCGGATTCTTTACCAGCTGAGCCAAAAGGGAAGCCCAAAAGTATTGGCAATGTAAAGCAAAAACCCACAAACGTGAGTTAAATAGATGTGTAATTCCCTCAATTGAAAAAAAAAAAAAAACAGGAAAAATTATCCCATCCTGTATAAGAAAAACTAATGTTCTTTAACATTGTACTTCTTGTATTTCATCCTTTGAGACAAAAGAAGACATATAATGTTTGCTATGAACAATGATTAAAAATGAAAATGTTCTGTTTAATAAATATAAAAAGGAAAGCATGTAATAGTTTCCAGTATCAAATGCACTATCTACAATGTTTTCAACTTTGAACTGCTGGAAATCTGGCAGGGATCTATCAGCCATTTCAGAAAAATATTGGTCATGTATGGCAGAATATAGCTGGGCCTGACTCCCCTTAACATATATCATAATCCACACTTGTTTAGCAGGTGGAGCACCATCTGTACAGTCCTCATGTATCATTAACTAGCACACCAGAATAAATTTTACATAATTAGATAGTTTTGCCTAATGTAGTTTTCATAAAAATGAACTCTACCCATGATGCCTAAATACACTGCAAGATGGATTTTGCCAGTGGTCCTCAATGTTGATAATTCCAAAGCATAAAACCAGCCCAATCTCCACACCACTGGCTGGCTGGGGTGAGAGAACAAGAGTAAGGACCAGGTCATCTCTGCAAACCTAAGAAAACTCTTTCTACACAAGTGTACAAAGTGACATCTTTCCTTTTTTAATTTATCAACTCAATTTAAAGCATTTCGACCTATATTCCAGTGCTGGCAGGATAAAAGCAACAGCATCCATTTAAACTCACCTGCCCATTCATCTCACTTTGCCATGACTCGATTTAAATTTGGTCAAGTGTGGATTTCAACCCAGTTGTATCAGCATCCCTGCCTGCTGTCCACTGTGCTAATTTCTAAACTGGTGGGTTAGAGGGTATACTTACTATCAAGGCATTGAATGAGGGTTTTCTGGACTGAATGCCCATCCCTGTGTCCTCACTGGTCTCCAAGGAGAAGTAACTTTTCCTATCTAGTCCTGAGCATCTAGGAATCTTTGTCTCAACCTCTGATTTCTCAAGTTGCCCATCTCATGGACTGTCTCTTAGCAAAAGCAATTTGTTGTGGTGCTGTTGGGAGTCTAGTCGTCCCTCTCTCTACCTCCCCTTCTGACTGGCACCAGCACTCACTGCTCAGTCTTTCATGGCTTTCCCTGGTACATCCTCTGAGAATCAGCTGTGTGCTACAAGTTGCCCCACGTTTGTGCTGCCCAACCCATGACCTCCCTCCTGGTGCCCCCTGCTTCTTCCCCATGTTCAGTGACAGCCTGCAGAAGCACACCAGCATCAAAATTTGCATCTATATTTTTCATTTCTTTTATTGTGTGTGAATCTGCAGTGGAATGTGAGAGTAAGGATCCAGATACTATAGGAAATTTTTGTGTATCTCCCTTCTCTGCTAAAGTTAAGAAACTCATGACAGCGAGCGGTACTATCCCAAGCCCTCTCTATCTAATGTGACATGCCATCTTTCCTGTTCAACTACAGTTGACACAAGTTGGCAGAGGGATTTTCAACAAATGGTGGCATCCCAGAGATCACCATTGAAATTATTAAGTTGACTTAATTTTATAATAGCTTATTTCTGTCTTATCTGAAAGAGTAGAACATATAGGGGCTCTCCTTGATGTCAGTCGGTTCATTGGGCTTCATTGGTAGCTCTGCAGTAAAGAATGTAGCTCTTCATTGTAGCTCTGCAATGTAGGAGACATGGGTTTGATTGCTGGGTAGGGAAGATCCCCTGGAGAGGGAAAGGCAATCCATTCCAAGATTCTTGCCTGGGAAATCTCACGGACAGGGATTTGGGACATAGACAGAAACGTGGTGGGCTACAGTCCATGGGATCGCAGAAGAGTGGACATGACTTAGCAGCTCAACAACAAGTGATGAGAAATCATGGGAGAAGTGTGATAGGTGTGAATATAAAAATCTCATGCTGCTCCTCCAGAGTCACTTCAGCCATGGCTGACTCTTTACAACCTTATGGACTGTAGTCCACCAGACTCCTCTGTCCAATGAACTCTCCAGGCAAGAATACTGGAGGTGGTAGCCATTCCCTTCTCCAGGGGATCTTCCTGACCCAGGGAATGAACCTGCATCTCTATGTCTCCCACGTTGGCAGTAGGTTCTTTACCACTAGTGCCACCAGGGAAGCCTTTAAATATCTCATAATTTGACCCAAAACTATGATATATTCTAAATACTACCTATCATTCCTGCTGTTTTCATCATCATCATACTTATTAGTTTCACCTACCTCCTTCCTAGCATGGAAGTTGTCAGGATAATCTGTGGGAAACTCTCTGAGGACGCCATCAGCTCTCAGTATCACACTGTGTGGAAGAACTGGACCCACTGTCCACCCATCACTCTGTGAGAACTCAGATAAGCAGAGCCACATCTTTAAATTCCACACAGAAAGAGAGAAAACAACAACAACATTTAGATGAGTAAGTTAAAATAATAACATTTGACTTACCTAAAGGTCACATTTTGAACCTAGATAAAATAGAAAAAAAAAATCTACATGTAGGGGAAAAACAAACTATCGCAGAGCTTACAGATTTTGCTCACAAGAAAAATGGAAGCCTCCAAACAAGGAGATTTAAGTTGCTTATAATATACCTCAGTTTTTTTCAAGGTTACAGAGGACAATAACATTATATATTTATATACATATATTATACATATATATATATATGTGTATGTGTGTGTATGAAATATATATGTGTGTATTTATATATGTGAAAGTGTTACTCGCTTGGTCATGTCTGACTCTTTGTAATCCTTTGGACAGCAGTCAACCAGGTTCCTCTGTCCATGGAATTCTCCAGGCAAGAATATTGGATTGGGTTGCCATTTCCTTCTCCAGGAAGTCTTCCCGACCCAGTGATTGAACCCAGGCCTCCTGCATTGTAGGCAGATTCTTTACTGTCTGAACCACCAGGGAAGTCTATATGTAATCCTGAAGCCTCCAACATGGCAAATCAGAATATGCTATTTATTAAATGTCTGCTGTTTGATTTCAATTAAAATGTACTGAAATTTAATTGACAGAAACTGGCAAATTACAAATAAACTTAGAAAAAGAATAGAAGAAGCAGGAAACTCATTAACAGGAGGTATTCAGTCCAGAGCTCTTTACTGATGGAGGAAATAGATATTCATGGACAATACCTACTATATTATAGGACTGTACAATAACTCATCTATAGTCATAATTTTGAATCAAGAACAGGCACAATTATGACTAAAACTCAAGACTGCATGATGGAGGGTTTTTTATTTTATTTTTACTTTATTCTATTTTACAATACTGTATTGGTTTTGCNGCTGCTGGAAATCTTCCTAAAACACATTAGCCCCTTTTCTGCCTTAACAGATGCTGTCCAGCGAATATAATTGAATCTTTCTAAGATGAGTGAGCATTCGTGCACTGCCTTTGGGGAGATCATTTGACGGCTCGAGAATCACAGTACAGTAGTGTAGATGTAAATAGAACAAATAAAGAAGACTGGTCTGTGTCTATTTGACCTCAGGAAATACCATGGAAGTCAGTCTTTTAGAAAAAAAATCCTTTCTTACAGCTTATTTTCTTGTGAACTTCTTCTTTGCTAACATGAAGCACAGGAGAAACAAAATGCTAGTTAATTGAAGCTTGAGTCGATTCCCATTGGGGGGCTGTGTGGAAGTGGAAGTCAATGTGTTAGTTACTCATTGCTATCTGACTCTTTGTGACCCCGTGGACTGTAGCCTGCCAGGCTCCTCTGTCCATGGAGTTCTCCAGGCAAGAATACTGGAATGGGTAGTAACTCCCTTCTCCAGGGGATCTTCCCGACTCAGGGATTGAACCCAGGTCTCCCGCACTGCAGGTGATTTCTTTACTGTCTTGAACTGTCAAAGAAACCCCATTGATGGGCTGTGTACTCTACCTTGTTTTGGAATAAGAGCTTTGGAATGGGACTGAGAGTGATCTTGCAAGTGTACCCCTGGATTTTTGAGTTTCTCACAGGGAGAAGTTTCATATAAACGTTTTCTATTAACTGTTTAAAGCTTGGAAGCACATAGGAAGTTGTTAGGCAGTTTTGCTGAGCATCTTTCTCAAATGTATTGACAACGCCAGTGTCTTGTATAAGAGGCAGGCATCATTCCCTTGTTCTGAAAATCTTTGATTCAGAATATGAGACTGTGAAGCTACGCTTCATTTCTCTCAGCCTATTGTCTACGAAGTGTGACTTGATAATTGGAAAGCCCTTGATCTTTAATCATTACTCTAATGCCTTCATGGGCTTCACACAGCCCCTCTGAGTCACCCAGCAGTCCAGAAGCATTAAATACAAGCAGCAGGGCTATTTTAATAGAAGTGCTTTGCTACAGTGGTTCCGTAATGCGAACACATTTTTACTTTAAAAACAAGGCAGTACAGAATGATTGTGTTTGCCTCAAAATGAATTCAGCATATGCAGTGTCTCCACAGTAGGGAGTGGCCGGGTATAGGTACTGCAATTAATAAATAAAAGTCTAGAATCTCTGCCATAGAGTCAAGGAACCAACAATTTGACTGATTTGATTGATTGGTTGATTGATTTGATTTGCTACACAAAAAGGATCTAGATGAACAGGTTTAGAAACTATATTAACTTTAAGCCCTGCTGGCAGCTTCACATTCCTCAGGAATCATTTAGTTTACTGATGGTTATGACCTTCATTATACACGTGATTCAGTGATATTCTCTAGGTCTGAAGTTTTAATGCAGAAGTGCCTAACTAGCTGGAATGAACTTTAGCCAAACATGAATAAGGCTCTGGTCTCTGCCATCACGCCACTTTTAAACAGTGCCATGGGCATTAGTTCTGTATCTTCCACTGGCAATAAAGAGTGCCCCTACACTTAAAACTCTACTGAGCATGGGTCCACTTTCTACCCTCACTTCACTGCAGCCTCATAAGGGAAATGCATTTCACTCACCTACCTGGAATAAGGGCCATTTTTTTTTTCCCCCCAAGGTAGGCCTGGCCTAAATTCCTTCCCCAGGAAACTCAGGAGCTTACACAAAAGGCTGATTACATCTGCACTTACACATACACCTTCACAGGCAGTCCATACAAGGATGACATCCCAGTAAGAGATCTGAGAATCTGACCCACTTTTCAGTCCCTTCTTTGTGACTCAATGCAGCAGCATACCCAAGTGAGCTCAAGAGATATGTTGTATCATACATGGGCCCTAAACCTCCTTCCTTGCCTCTCTTCCTCCTTGCAAGAGGGATGTCATGGTGGGTGACTTCCCACATTCCCAGAGCAATCAAAAGTAATTAGTAGCTCTTTTGTGCTTTGAAATATTAGATTTTCCTACTGTTCCCCCACCACATCAAAATAGGCACTGTGGGGGAAAATGGCATTCTTTATAGAGTTTTTAGGCCACTCTTTTAAGAGTTTAGGATAGTCGACATTTGTATGAAAAAATTGCCTCCTACCACAGTATGAAGTATCTCTTACGAAGGACTTGCATTCAGAATCAAAGCTGAGGTCATCAGCACAGGAAAGGTCAGATTTTACTCGGTATTCCAGATCCTGAACTGACAAAGTGCTCTGTGAGCTTTTGGAGTGGAACTTTGGGTATTCACAGGGAAATCTAAAGAGAATTAATTGCCAAGTGTAAAGATTGCGATGCAAATTTGGCCATCAAGGTGGAGGTGGTTTTCTGAATGAAGCCCTCCGTCCGCCATATTAGCATCATCTGAAAACTGACTGCAGACCCTGGACCTATTGATTTTAAATGCTAGAAAGAGGCCTGACTATCTGTTTAACAAGCCTTCCAGGCAATGATGATTACAGACTAGCTCAGATCACAGACACACAAGCCTTTGTGAAACTATTGCACATTGTTCTCCACAAATCTGCTCACTTTGCTCTAGGGAACACCATCAGGATGCTTGGCTCCCTAGAGCATACCAATGAGAAAATTCAGAGAGGTATCCTCTAACAGTTCTTTGAGAGTCCCTTGGACTGCAAGGACATCAAACCAGTCAATCCTGAAGAAAATCAGTCCTGAATATTCATTGGAAGGACTGATGCTGAAGCTGAAATTCCAAGACTTAGACCACCTGATGTGAAGAACTGACTCATTAGAAGGGGATGACAGAGGATGAGATGGCTGGATGGCATCACCAACTCGATGGATGTGAGTTTGAGCAAGCTCCGGGAATTGGGGATGGACAGGGAAGCCTGGCATGCTGAGATCCATGGGGTTGCAAGGAGTCAGACATGACTGAGCAACTGAACTGAACCGATCCTCTAACAGATGAGCTGCTTATAAGCTATTGCCTTACCTGGGATGGTGTGGCTTTAGGAAGTTAAGTTTAATGTTTATAAGTAGGAGTAAATTTTAAAGAGAACCCTTTCTATAAGGAGAATGGAAAAAAAGATACCAAGGAAGGGAAAGTGGGAGGTGGGATGAATGGGAGATTAGGATCGACATGTATACACTACTGGTTTACTGCTGTTCAATAGCTAAGTCACGTCCAACTCTTTGTGACTCCATGGACTGCAGCATGCCAGGTGTCCCTGTTGCTATCTCCTAAAGTTTGCTGAGGTTACTGTCCATCCATTAAGTCAGTGATGCTATCCAACCATCTCATCCTCTGCCACCCTGTTCTCCTTTTGCCTTCAATCTTTCCCAGAATCAGGGTTGAGATGACAGGCTTGTCAACACTATTGATTTTATGTATAAAATAGACAACTAATAAGAACCTACTGTATAGCTCAGCAACCTGACTCAGTGCTCTGTGGTGACCTAAATGAGAAGGAAATCCAGAAATGAGGCTATGTATGTATGTGTACGACTGATTCACTTTGCTGTACATCAAAAACTAACACAATATTATAAAGCAACTATACTTCAATAAAAATTAATTTAAAAATAAAGATAGGTGAAGACACTACATATTTGGGATTAAATTGAATATACCCATTTACATTAGCATTCACGAGGATTATATACTGTTTATTCCAGTAAAGAAAGTTGGAGAAAATAGTGAACCAGGTGAGAAAATAAATGTTTTCTTTTGAAATGTCCTTATGAAGAAATTCACCCTGTAGAAGGATCCAGAAATGGCTCAGTGTATGAAAAGTTTAATCCACCCCAGGAGTCTCTTCAGTCTTATAATAGAGCCAGGAGAATGTGCTGGTTTTAATCAAGGTACATGGAGTGAAATTTGTAAGAGGTGACTTTATATCTTAGAACTTTCAATTCTTCTTTGAACTCATTTCATTTGCTGAAAAGCACTTTCTGTAGTTCTCATAAAATGTTCTTTAGTAATAATAATAACATATCTAAATACAGTGAAAGTTTGCAGAAAGCAAGGACCAGTTACTGTTAAATCTAAAATTTGCCTTACATTTTAATTTTAATTCCTAGGGATTAGATTTATATAAAATGTTGAGAAGCTTTTCATATTGGAGGAAAAAAATTACACAGCCTGAGTTTTCTAATTATTCATGCATCATTAAAGAACTATTTATTGACAGTTGACTTTGTGAAGCTATTTTGGTCCTGAAAACACATCAGTGAACGAAATTAACTCGTTGATCTCCTGGAAGTTAATTCTAATGAAGAGGACAGACACAAATAAACAAATATGTAACACTGTGACATCAAGGAATGATGAATGCAGTGAAGAAATAGGAATCGGTAAAGAAGAGAAAATCACTGTACTTCTCTTGTAAGAGTGTCAGCTGAAAAAATACATGTAGCCTAAAAAAGTTGACTTTTTAAAATAAATTTATTTTTAACTGGAGGATAACTGCTTTACAATATTGTATTGATTTCTGCCATACAACAACATGAACCAGCCATAGGTATACATACATACGACCCCTCCCTCTAGAACCTCCCTCCCATCTCCCAACCCCTCCTGCCCCTGAAAGTGATGTTTTATTCAATGGAAATTTTTAGGGCTTCAAGCCTGGAAAACAGTATCTCAAATAATCCTGAGGTAAGTGTTTGGAGGAGGCAGGTGGGGAGGAGTAGGGGAGGACCAGGTTATATAGAAGTTTTGCAACAAAAGGCAGGTAGTTAGAACATCAGAAGTTTTTTTATAAATTAAAGAAAAGTAGATATCCCAACTTAAGGAGTTTAGTGCTTTCCTATGTATAGGAAGATGCAAGAGTCTGGATATAAGACTGAAACAGCCTATCAGTTCACATCCCAGGCATGGAGTGAGGATGGCATCCCTAACCTCTAGATAGGTTGAATTCTTCTGTTCTGTGTCCTTATAGCTCCTTAACTTTCACTGCCATTTAACATTCATCACACCAGAATACTGGTTCTATGTCTATATTCCCTACTCTGCTGTAAACCTCATGCACTCAAGTGCCTTGTTCTATCTTCTTAATTCTTATGCTTCCTGTTCTCAAGGTAATTCCTAGAATAAAAATAGGAATTTTTTCCTATGCTCAACAAACATATGCTCAATAAATATATGTTGAAATGCAACAAAATAAATTGAATTAAATGTGAACTTTTAGAATTGTTATTTTTAGTAGATTATCTTAGTTCATTTTTCCCCCTTATTCCTCTCAAAATGAACAACTGTAAGCATTAATAATCTGAATGCACTAAGGTAATTAGGTAGAAACTCTAAGTATGAAGTGTAGATGGATTAAAAATTTGCATGCCACTCATTGCAAATTGTTGCTTCACCTTTATATTCCTATATATTATTTATTTCTTCTGCCTCCTTCCTTTACCTGCATACATTTTAAACTTTTCCCAGAGATCAAATTGCCAACATCCGCTGGATCATTGAAAAAGCTAGAGAGTTCCAGAAAAACATCTATTTCTGCTTTATGGACTATGCCAAAGCCTTTGACTGTGTGGATCACAATAATCTGTGGAAAATTCTGAGACAGATGGGAATACCAGACCACCTGACCTGCCTCTTGAGAAATCTGTATGCAGGTCAGGAAGCAACAGTTAAAATTGGACATAGAACAACAGACTGGTTTCAAATAGGAAAAGGAGGCTGTAGACTCGCATCCTGCTTATTTAACTTACATGCAGAGTACATCATGAGAAATGCCGGGCTGGAGGAAGGAGAAGCTGGAATCAATATTGCCGGGAGAAATATCAATAACCTCAGATATGCCGATGACACCACCCTTATGGCAGAAAGTGAAGAGGAGCTAAAAAGCCTCTTGATGAAAGTGAAAGAGGAGAGTGAAAAAGTTGGCTTAAAGCTCAACATTCAGAAAACGAAGATCCTGGCATCCAGTCCCATCACTTCATGGGAAATAGATAGGGAAACAGTGGAAACAGTGTCAGACTTTATTTTGGGGGGCTCCAAAATCACTGCAGATGGTGACTGCAGTCATGAAATTAAAAAACACTCCTTGGAAGGAAAGTTATGACCAACCTAGATAGCATATTCGAAAGCAAAAACATTACTTTGCCAACAAAGGTCCGTCTAGTCAAAGCTATGGTTTTTCCAGGGGTCGTGTGTGGGTATGAGAGTTGGACTGTGAAGAAAGCTGAGTGCTTAAGAATTGATCCTTTTGAACCGTGTTATTGGAGAAGACTTTTGAGAGTCCCTTGGACTGCAAGGAGATCCAACCAGTCCATCCTAAAGGAGGTCAGTCCTGGGTGTTCATTGGAAGGACTGATGCTGAGGCTGAAACTCAATACTTTGGCCACCTCATGGGAAGAGTTGACTCACTGGAAAAGATCCCAATGCTGGGAGGGATTTGGGGCAAGAGAAGAAGGGGACAAAAGAGAATGAGATGGCTGGATGGCATCACTGACTCGCTGGACGTGAGTCTGAGTGAACTCAGGAAGTTGGTGATGGACAGGAAGGCCTGGCATGCTGCGATTCATGGGGTTGCAAAGAGTCAGACACGGCTGAGTGAATGAACTGAACTGAACTGAACCTTTTTCAAAAGATGGGCTCAGATATTGAATCTGTGAATATGCTAAAATTAGGTTTAGAAACAGTTTCTTAAACACTGAAATAGGGTAGGTGCCAGAGTTTAAGGAATAAGAGTGAGAACCAAAGTAAGGATACTGTATTGCAACCTTCCAGTTTAGCGAACAAATAGTTCCAAAAACAAACAACATATTGCAAAATTTCTCTGAAGTATAATAACCTCTTGCATGGAGACCTTTGTTTAATTTCTGAACAAATACAGTATAGCTTTTCCTTGTATTTTTTTGAAAATTGAAAATCGTACGTAGAGAAAGTCTGGATACAATATGATATTCCTTGTAAGCGCTAGTGTGCAAGAGAAGGCACAGAAGAAGAGAGGTATTTTTCATGAGTTCTTCTAGGTTCTCAGGTTACAAGTTGTCAGCAGTCTATAGCAAGCATCCCATACAATACACACGTGTCGGGAGCAGGAAGCCAGAACACCATGTCTTGTAGTTTCTGATAGGAGCTGTAGAGGACAGAAGTCATAGAATGGCTATTGCAAGGCCTGCGTTTAAACTGCCTGTGGAATTCAGATTCATTCAAAAGGCACAGGGATTCCAAACAGCTCTGTTGCGTTAATCTATTTTTCAACTGAAAGGGAAATATAATTCAGAATAGGGAATTTCATAGGATTGCCTTTTGGAAGTGAAAGCTTCCCTCTTGCCCATCTAAAAACAGTTTTCCTATGGTTCACACTATCAGCCTTTCTTAAGGGTTACACCTTGAAGTATTACATGTTAGGTGTGTCAAATTCACCTCCCCAAATACATAGCATCCCCAGTGGGTGGTGGAGACCCTGTGGAAGTCTATATATTGCAGTCAGATTCCCTGGTGGCTCAGTGGTAAAAATCCACCTGCCAATGCAGGATACACCGGTTCGATCCCTGCTTTGGGAAGATCCCCTGGAGAAGGAAATGGCAACCCACTCCAGTATTCTTGCCTGAAGAATTCCATGGACAAGAGGAGCCTAGCATGCTACAGCCCATGGGGTGTCAAAGAGTCAGATACAACTGAGAGTCTGAACAATAACACATTGATAACAACAAAGAACTGATCACATGCTAAGGCTCTTTGACCAGTTCTCTCCTAAAGGGTAAGTGATTGGGTCTAAGAAATAATAATAATGAATACTTACTAAGTTAGTTCCCTGTACACTGAACTATTTTAGGAGATTTATATGTATTATCTCAGTTAATCTCTATACAAACACCTCGTGAGGTAATTTTATGATAAATATGGAAACTAGAGTATAATGAAGTTAAGTATCTGGCCCATGGTTATGTTGCCAGGAAATCAGCTGACTCTCAGGACAACTGTGTGCAAGATTTGAACCTAGTCTAGAATCATCTTATCCTATAGTCTTAAGTCCAGATTTGCATGACTTGCTCCAGAAAGATCTCGGACAGACATACAGAAACGGCAGTGGTTTTGCAGTCAGGAGGCTTAGTTTTGAGCATCAGCTTTATACCTTATTACTTGTCAAATCTTAGGAAAAACACTTATTTTCAACAACCTCATCTTTCTTTGAGAGAGAAATTACTATCTACCTGAATATGTCATCATGGGGATTAACTAAAATAACGTGTAACACACTCTGCAAACTCTATGTCCAAATGGTTGTTAGAAAGTAGCATGCACTCCAGTTAAAGGAACCTGCAATTTGGAAATTGACCAGAATTTCAGTTTTCAGTTCTTTCTGAATTTATTATACTTTATTTATTATTAAGTGGGAATTGTAAATGATGGGTTACTTGAAGACACAGCCTGTGTTGTGGTTATGTTGAGATTATGTTTCCATGCTGACAGTCAAGCCTATCACTACCCCTGAGATAATTCAGTCCTTATCTAAGTCTGATTTGTGAAATGATATATGATATTTAAAATGATGTTGTAAGGATTAAATAACAAATCTATTTTAACATACTTTGGAAAACATAAGAAATTATGTAAATATTATTTGAATCTTAAAGGATGATTATACATTGAAAATAGGACAGCTAATCTCTTTGAAATGACCCCAACCTAGATCAAAACTAGATCTAAGAAGATAGATGATATGATAGATGTGATCCAGAAAATAAATATCTATATGAGCACATTATTCAAATATTGAATGAAAGATTACCACGACTATTTTTTGATTCCTAGAAACAGTAACTCACAGGTCACTCTTCAGGATGCCAAGCAAATTAATGATTGCCTTGAGAAAATGGTCAACTTTATTTTTGTAACAAATAGCCCAGATACCAGCTAACTTGCAAATAAGCTTGAAAGATGATTCTACAAGAGCAAGATAGTCTTTGATTAAAGTGTACATATTTTATAAATTCTTCACTAATGTCACGGTCATTCATTGTTGCATATCCAACACCCCTCAATCTAGTATCTTAAGATAACCATTTTAATTTAGTAGTGATTTGGGGGGAGTCAGGATTTTAAGAATTAGTTGAGTGGTCTTCATTTTTTTGACCATGCCACATAGCATGTGGAATCTTAGTTCCCTGACTAGGGAATCAAACATCTACACCCTGCATTGGAAACATGGAGGAGTCTTAGCCTCTGGACCACCAAGGAAGTCCCTGAGTGGCTTGTCTTGAGTCCACATGAAGCAAGTAGAACTGAGGATCCATGCAACTGGGGGTACTTCATTCACATATCCAGCACCTCAGTGCCCCTTGGCCTGTCTCTTCACCTTCAATTATATATGATCTGTCATAATCTCTTGTCAAAACAGCTACCAGGCAAGCACAGGTTCCAGGGTGAAGAAGGAGAGGCAAGGTCACATGACAGAAAAGCATGCAAGAAGGAAGTCATTGCTGAGACCATCTTTGGAAAAGAAATTCTGCACAACTGCCCTGAAAGTCTAATTGAAAGAAACAACCCAAATAGCATTATTGTATGCTGATGTCCCTTTGTAGTGTGTGGTTGTTGGGTTGTTCAGTCTATAAATGAGTTGCTCAGTTGCTCTGTCATGTCCAACTGTTTGCTACTACAGCCCACCAGGCTCCTCTGTTCATGGATTTTCCAGGCAAGAATACTGGAATGAGTTACCATTTCCTATTCCAGGAGATCTTCCCAACCCAGGGGTCGAACCTGAGGCTCTTGGGTCTCCTGCATTGAATGGAGGATTCTTTACCACTGGCGCCACCCTGGAAGCCCTATAACTGTAAATGAGATCAGTCAGACAGTTCAGTTGCTCAGCTGCATCCAACTCTTTGTGACCCCATAAGTGAGTTACTTTACTTTCATTTCAAATTATAAATATCTAATGAAACCATGTTTTAATATTAATTTGTGCATCTATTCATCAAATATTAATGTATACCTACTATGTCACCATCTCAAGATCAACTCCTTAGGATAAGAATAAATGACTCAGTTGCTTATATATCTTAAATTTAGCAGGGTGTACAGGTCACCCCAAACTCTCTATCCCTTCCCCTTATCCTTCCTCCCGGTAACCATAGGTTCATTCTCTAAGTCCATGAGTCTGTTTCTATTTTGTAAATAAAGTTCATTTGTTTCATTTCCTTTTAGTTTCCACATATCAGGGATGTCATATGATATTTTTTCTCTGTCTGACTTACTTCACTTAGTATGACAAGGACCTACTGAGGAGCACAGGGAACTCTGCTCAATGTTATGTGGCCGCCTGGATGGGAGGGGGGTTGAGGGGAGAATGGATGCACGCATATGTATGGCTGAGTTGCTTCGCTGGTCACCTGAAACTATCACAGCATTGTTAATCCGCTCTATCCCCATACAAAATAAAAAGTTAAAGAAAAACTAACAAAATAAAAATAAATGATACAGGCTCTGCCTCAGGAGGCTCACAGTCCAGTGGTTCAGAATGCTGACCTATTCAAATTATAATACTGTATCACTTATATAAATAGATTTATGAAAAACATCTCTTGTAGTTATTAAAAAATAAATATAAAGAACTTCAAGAGCTAAAATAGGTCTGTTTCCTCCATGAAGCCCAGTTTTCACCCAATGTTGTTCTTGTTTTTCCAGATTATGCTTAGCTTCTAGCATCAGTATAGAAGACCTGAGTTTACCTGCTTTTTAATTATTCAATGTACTACTTCTTTATGGATTAAATATAAATACGTTAAAGACAAACACACATTAAGGTCCTGTATAACTCTAGCATCACCATGAGCATATAGGTTGCAATCAATAAGTATTAAAATTCTTAAATTCTGAGATGTCATTTAATAATCATTTGTGATACTCCAAGTTTGGTGAAAAAAATCTGTTATCTATAAAATTCTATAAAATCTTTCTTTTTTTTTTCACTTCAACAAACTGCTTTAAAGGTCACAACAGTGACAGATAAGTACAGGAAATTTTTGCCAAATCAAAAAACAAGAAGAAGAAGAAAAGATTTTAAGGCTATTTCTAGCATTAAACTACCCTCAAGGGGAAAGAAAACCCCACTTTCATGTTTCAAAGCAAACACTCAAAGACAAAGCAAAAATACACATAAAATGCTTACTTTCAAATAATTATAACTACAATTGAAAAGTGGTTTAAGTGCAATTTAATGGCAAATTGTCCATAGGAAAAGTATATTTTAAGGGAAATTCCACTTATATATACTGGTGATATATATTCTAACAGTTATTGGAGTGAACAGGTGGGAGAAATAGTGGGTGGATGGACAATGGTCATGATTTTCATCATTTTCATAGATACAAGTGCTGTATCAGGCAGTAAAATGGATTTAATTGTATATTAGCCTCTTCTTGATGAAAATTCATTTCCTTCTCTTTTGCATACTAACAAAGCAATGAACTTCTTGACCAGACAGTGAGTAAAAACTATTATGGGTAGGCGCACGCAGTGCACGGTTGTAACAGTAGCAGTCCTCTCCATGTATTCAGTCTGATTTTCTTTACTACATTTAACATAAAATTATGTTAAAACATCATATTTTCATATCTACACAGTGCAGACATCTACATAGATTATTTCAAATCTTTTGATGGCTTTGTTAACACTTTGTCAACAGATATATCTTTCTTTTCCCTCTGAAACACAGAGTACTGGAGAGCTGAGATTCCTCCATCCAAGTTATGCCTAAAATATACGATTGTTATTTTCCTTTATTTTGTAGTAGAACAGTCGAACTATTGTTGGATATTAATTTTCTATTAAAAGGCATAGAGTTTTGTACTTGCATATCTGCTTACTGTTCAAGATTGCTTCCAACTTGTCCTGGAAATACTTTCATTCTCTGTGATAGTAGAAAAGTCCTAATTTCATGTCAGAATAAAAGGAACCTCCTTAAACTAATGGTTTAGAGTTATGGAGAGACTATTCCATATTTGTCACAGAGAGAATGCTGTGTTTTCAAAAGATGAAATGGGTCTATTTGAAATTGAATCATTGACACGGTGTGAACCAAATTCTCTCCCCATCCCCAACTCAGCTTCTGTGCCCGTCATTCAAGTCCTCCCAGGCAAAGTCTAATATGTTCCCCTCTTTGCTGTATTTCCTCTGTTATTAGCAGCAGGGAATCTTCTGAATCAGCATGCTGTTGGGAAACCAGGGCCGGGTTAATCTTTGGAGACAGCTCTTTTGTTTTTATGGGTTATTTTTACAAGTTGCAGCTGAATATCTATAAATTAAATACATTTTCTTTATATGATCCATGTAAGAATATATCTTTTTATGTCTGAAATCAAATAACTGAGTTTCCTACACCTGTCACTCCTGTATTCTGAAACTCGATCCTCCTGTTGAATATTGTAACTGAATGTCTAATCTCAAAATAAGATGAGATAAAGAGGGATTTTCTTGTTGTGATTATCTTTAATTGGAGTGTGATTGCTTTACAGTGCTGTGTTGGTTTCTGCTGTACAACAATGTGAATCAGCTATAAGCATACATATGCTGCTCCTGCTGCTGCTTAGTCGCTTCTGGAGTGCCTGACCCCCTGGACTGCTGCCCCC
>SJYW01011285.1:1573480-1595930 GCA_006410735.1 Raphicerus campestris
CAGGAAGCAACAGTTAAAATTGGACATAGAACAACAGACTGGTTTCAAATAGGAAAAGGAGGCTGTAGACTCGCATCCTGCTTATTTAACTTACATGCAGAGTACATCATGAGAAATGCCGGGCTGGAGGAAGGAGAAGCTGGAATCAATATTGCCGGGAGAAATATCAATAACCTCAGATATGCCGATGACACCACCCTTATGGCAGAAAGTGAAGAGGAGCTAAAAAGCCTCTTGATGAAAGTGAAAGAGGAGAGTGAAAAAGTTGGCTTAAAGCTCAACATTCAGAAAACGAAGATCCTGGCATCCAGTCCCATCACTTCATGGGAAATAGATAGGGAAACAGTGGAAACAGTGTCAGACTTTATTTTGGGGGGCTCCAAAATCACTGCAGATGGTGACTGCAGTCATGAAATTAAAAAACACTCCTTGGAAGGAAAGTTATGACCAACCTAGATAGCATATTCGAAAGCAAAAACATTACTTTGCCAACAAAGGTCCGTCTAGTCAAAGCTATGGTTTTTCCAGGGGTCGTGTGTGGGTATGAGAGTTGGACTGTGAAGAAAGCTGAGTGCTTAAGAATTGATCCTTTTGAACCGTGTTATTGGAGAAGACTTTTGAGAGTCCCTTGGACTGCAAGGAGATCCAACCAGTCCATCCTAAAGGAGGTCAGTCCTGGGTGTTCATTGGAAGGACTGATGCTGAGGCTGAAACTCAATACTTTGGCCACCTCATGGGAAGAGTTGACTCACTGGAAAAGATCCCAATGCTGGGAGGGATTTGGGGCAAGAGAAGAAGGGGACAAAAGAGAATGAGATGGCTGGATGGCATCACTGACTCGCTGGACGTGAGTCTGAGTGAACTCAGGAAGTTGGTGATGGACAGGAAGGCCTGGCATGCTGCGATTCATGGGGTTGCAAAGAGTCAGACACGGCTGAGTGAATGAACTGAACTGAACTGAACCTTTTTCAAAAGATGGGCTCAGATATTGAATCTGTGAATATGCTAAAATTAGGTTTAGAAACAGTTTCTTAAACACTGAAATAGGGTAGGTGCCAGAGTTTAAGGAATAAGAGTGAGAACCAAAGTAAGGATACTGTATTGCAACCTTCCAGTTTAGCGAACAAATAGTTCCAAAAACAAACAACATATTGCAAAATTTCTCTGAAGTATAATAACCTCTTGCATGGAGACCTTTGTTTAATTTCTGAACAAATACAGTATAGCTTTTCCTTGTATTTTTTTGAAAATTGAAAATCGTACGTAGAGAAAGTCTGGATACAATATGATATTCCTTGTAAGCGCTAGTGTGCAAGAGAAGGCACAGAAGAAGAGAGGTATTTTTCATGAGTTCTTCTAGGTTCTCAGGTTACAAGTTGTCAGCAGTCTATAGCAAGCATCCCATACAATACACACGTGTCGGGAGCAGGAAGCCAGAACACCATGTCTTGTAGTTTCTGATAGGAGCTGTAGAGGACAGAAGTCATAGAATGGCTATTGCAAGGCCTGCGTTTAAACTGCCTGTGGAATTCAGATTCATTCAAAAGGCACAGGGATTCCAAACAGCTCTGTTGCGTTAATCTATTTTTCAACTGAAAGGGAAATATAATTCAGAATAGGGAATTTCACAGGATTGCCTTTTGGAAGTGAAAGCTTTCCTCTTGCCCATCTAAAAACAGCTTTCCTATGGTTCACACTATTAGCCTTTCTTAAGGGTTACACCTTGAAGTATTGCATGTTAGGTGTGTCAAATTCACCTCCCCAAATACACAGCATCCCCAGGGGGTGGTGGAGACCCTGAGGAAGTCTATATATTGCAGTCAGATTCCCTGGTGGCTCAGTGGTAANCACAGGGATTCCAAACAGCTCTGTTGCGTTAATCTATTTTTCAACTGAAAGGGAAATATAATTCAGAATAGGGAATTTCATAGGATTGCCTTTTGGAAGTGAAAGCTTCCCTCTTGCCCATCTAAAAACAGTTTTCCTATGGTTCACACTATCAGCCTTTCTTAAGGGTTACACCTTGAAGTATTACATGTTAGGTGTGTCAAATTCACCTCCCCAAATACATAGCATCCCCAGTGGGTGGTGGAGACCCTGTGGAAGTCTATATATTGCAGTCAGATTCCCTGGTGGCTCAGTGGTAAAAATCCACCTGCCAATGCAGGATACACCGGTTCGATCCCTGCTTTGGGAAGATCCCCTGGAGAAGGAAATGGCAACCCACTCCAGTATTCTTGCCTGAAGAATTCCATGGACAAGAGGAGCCTAGCATGCTACAGCCCATGGGGTGTCTGAACAACAACACATTGATAACAACAAAGAACTGATCACATGCTAAGGCTCTTTGACCAGTTCTCTCCTAAAGGGTAAGTGATTGGGTCTAAGAAATAATAATAATGAATACTTACTAAGTTAGTTCCCTGTACACTGAACTATTTTAGGAGATTTATATGTATTATCTCAGTTAATCTCTATACAAACACCTCGTGAGGTAATTTTATGATAAATATGGAAACTAGAGTATAACGAAGTTAAGTATCTGGCCCATGGTTATGTTGCCAGGAAGTCAGCTGACTCTCAGGACAACTGTGTGCAAGATTTGAACCTAGTCTAGAATCACCTTATCCTATAGTCTTAAGTCCAGATTTGCATGACTTGCTCCAGAAAGATCTCGGACAGACATACAGAAATGGCAGTGGTTTTGCAGTCAGGAGGCTTAGTTTTGAGTATCAGCTTTATTCCTTATTACTTGTCAAATCTTGGGAAAAACACTTATTTTCAACAACCTCATCTTTCTTTGAGAGGGAAATTACTATCTACCAGNTAGAATCATCTTATCCTATAGTCTTAAGTCCAGATTTGCATGACTTGCTCCAGAAAGATCTCGGACAGACATACAGAAACGGCAGTGGTTTTGCAGTCAGGAGGCTTAGTTTTGAGCATCAGCTTTATACCTTATTACTTGTCAAATCTTAGGAAAAACACTTATTTTCAACAACCTCATCTTTCTTTGAGAGAGAAATTACTATCTACCTGAATATGTCATCATGGGGATTAACTAAAATAACGTGTAACACACTCTGCAAACTCTATGTCCAAATGGTTGTTAGAAAGTAGCATGCACTCCAGTTAAAGGAACCTGCAATTTGGAAATTGACCAGAATTTCAGTTTTCAGTTCTTTCTGAATTTATTATACTTTATTTATTATTAAGTGGGAATTGTAAATGATGGGTTACTTGAAGACACAGCCTGTGTTGTGGTTATGTTGAGATTATGTTTCCATGCTGACAGTCAAGCCTATCACTACCCCTGGGATAATTCAGTCCTTATCTAAGTCTGATTTGTGAAATGATATATGATATTTAAAATGATATTGTAAGGATTAAATAATAAATCTATTTTAACATACTTTGGAAAACATAAGAAATTATGTAAACATTATTTGAATCTTAAAGGATGATTATACATTGAAAATAGGACAGCTAATCTCTTTGAAATGACCCCAACCTAGATCAAAACTAGATCTAAGAAGATAGATGATATGATAGATGTGATCCAGAAAATAAATATCTATATGAGCACATTATTCAAATATTGAATGAAAGATTACCACGACTATTTTTTGATTCCTAGAAACAGTAACTCACAGGTCACTCTTCAGGATGCCAAGCAAATTAATGATTGCCTTGAGAAAATGGTCAACTTTATTTTTGTAACAAATAGCCCAGATACCAGCTAACTTGCAAATAAGCTTGAAAGATGATTCTACAAGAGCAAGATAGTCTTTGATTAAAGTGTACATATTTTATAAATTCTTCACTAATGTCACGGTCATTCATTGTTGCATATCCAACACCCCTCAATCTAGTATCTTAAGATAACCATTTTAATTTAGTAGTGATTTGGGGGGAGTCAGAATTTTAAGAATTAGTTGAGTGGTCTTCATTTTTTTGACCATGCCACATAGCATGTGGAATCTTAGTTCCCTGACTAGGGAATCAAACATCTACACCCTGCATTGGAAACATGGAGGAGTCTTAGCCTCTGAACCACCAAGGAAGTCCCTGAGTGGCTTGTCTTGAGTCCACATGAAGCAAGTAGAACTGAGGATCCATGCAACTGGGGGTACTTCATTCACATATCCAGCACCTCAGTGCCCCTTGGCCTGTCTCTTCACCTTCAATTATATATGATCTGTCATAATCTCTTGTCAAAACAGCTACCAGGCAAGCACAGGTTCCAGGGTGAAGAAGGAGAGGCAAGGTCACATGACAGAAAAGCATGCAAGAAGGAAGTCATTGCTGAGACCATCTTTGGAAAAGAAATTCTGCACAACTGCCCTGAAAGTCTAATTGAAAGAAACAACCCAAATAGCATTATTGTATGCTGATGTCCCTTTGTAGTGTGTGGTTGTTGGGTTGTTCAGTCTATAAATGAGTTGCTCAGTTGCTCTGTCATGTCCAACTGTTTGCTACTACAGCCCACCAGGCTC
This sequence comes from Raphicerus campestris, assembly GCA_006410735.1. Taxonomy (NCBI): domain Eukaryota; kingdom Metazoa; phylum Chordata; class Mammalia; order Artiodactyla; family Bovidae; genus Raphicerus; species Raphicerus campestris. Next base: position 1,577,977 of record SJYW01011285.1, read on the forward strand.
CTCTGTTCATGGATTTTCCAGGCAAGAATACTGGAATGAGTTACCATTTCCTATTCCAGGAGATCTTCCCAACCCAGGGGTCGAACCTGAGGCTCTTGGGTCTCCTGCATTGAATGGAGGATTCTTTACCACTGGCGCCACCCTGGAAGCCCTATAACTGTAAATGAGATCAGTCAGACAGTTCAGTTGCTCAGCTGCATCCAACTCTTTGTGACCCCATAAGTGAGTTACTTTACTTTCATTTCAAATTATAAATATCTAATGAAACCATGTTTTAATATTAATTTGTGCATCTATTCATCAAATATTAATGTATACCTACTATGTCACCATCTCAAGATCAACTCCTTAGGATAAGAATAAATGACTCAGTTGCTTATATATCTTAAATTTAGCAGGGTGTACAGGTCACCCCAAACTCTCTATCCCTTCCCCTTATCCTTCCTCCCGGTAACCATAGGTTCATTCTCTAAGTCCATGAGTCTGTTTCTATTTTGTAAATAAAGTTCATTTGTGTCATTTCCTTTTAGTTTCCACATATAAGGGATGTCATATGATATTTTTTCTCTGTCTGACTTACTTCACTTAGTATGACAAGGACCTACTGAGGAGCACAGGGAACTCTGCTCAATGTTATGTGGCCGCCTGGATGGGAGGGGGGTTGAGGGGAGAATGGATGCACGCATATGTATGGCTGAGTTGCTTCGCTGGTCACCTGAAACTATCACAGCATTGTTAATCCGCTCTATCCCCATACAAAATAAAAAGTTAAAGAAAAACTAACAAAATAAAAATAAATGATACAGGCTCTGCCTCAGGAGGCTCACAGTCCAGTGGTTCAGAATGCTGACCTATTCAAATTATAATACTGTATCACTTATATAAATAGATTTATGAAAAACATCTCTTGTAGTTATTAAAAAATAAATATAAAGAACTTCAAGAGCTAAAATAGGTCTGTTTCCTCCATGAAGCCCAGTTTTCACCCAATGTTGTTCTTGTTTTTCCAGATTATGCTTAGCTTCTAGCATCAGTATAGAAGAGTTGAGTTTACCTGCTGTTTAATTATTCGATGTACTACTTCTTTATGGATTAAATATAAATACGTTAAAGACAAACACACATTAAGGTCCTGTATAACTCTAGCATCACCATGAGCATATAGGTTGCAATCAATAAGTATTAAAATTCTTAAATTCTGAGATGTCATTTAATAATCATTTGTGATACTCCAAGTTTGGTGAAAAAAATCTGTTATCTATAAAATACTATAAAATCTTTCTTTTTTTTCACTTCAACAAACTGCTTTAAAGGTCACAACAGTGACAGATAAGTACAGGAAATTTTTGCCAAATCAAAAAACAAGAAGAAGAAGAAAAGATTTTAAGGCTATTTCTAGCATTAAACTACCCTCAAGGGGAAAGAAAACCCCACTTTCATGTTTCAAAGCAAACACTCAAAGACAAAGCAAAAATACACATAAAATGCTTACTTTCAAATAATTATAACTACAATTGAAAAGTGGTTTAAGTGCAATTTAATGGCAAATTGTCCATAGGAAAAGTATATTTTAAGGGAAATTCCACTTATATATACTGGTGATATATATTCTAACAGTTATTGGAGTGAACAGGTGGGAGAAATAGTGGGTGGATGGACAATGGTCATGATTTTCATCATTTTCATAGATACAAGTGCTGTATCAGGCAGTAAAATGGATTTAATTGTATATTAGCCTCTTCTTGATGAAAATTCATTTCCTTCTCTTTTGCATACTAACAAAGCAATGAACTTCTTGACCAGACAGTGAGTAAAAACTATTATGGGTAGGCGCACGCAGTGCACGGTTGTAACAGTAGCAGTTCTCTCCATGTATTCAGTCTGATTTTCTTTACTACATTTAACATAAAATTATGTTAAAACATCATATTTTCATATCTACACAGTGCAGACATCTACATAGATTATTTCAAATCTTTTGATGGCTTTGTTAACACTTTGTCAACAGATATATCTTTCTTTTCCCTCTGAAACACAGAGTACTGGAGAGCTGAGATTCCTCCATCCAAGTTATGCCTAAAATATACGATTGTTATTTTCCTTTATTTTGTAGTAGAACAGTCGAACTATTGTTGGATATTAATTTTCTATTAAAAGGCATAGAGTTTTGTACTTGCATATCTGCTTACTGTTCAAGATTGCTTCCAACTTGTCCTGGAAATACTTTCATTCTCTGTGATAGTAGAAAAGTCCTAATTTCATGTCAGAATAAAAGGAACCTCCTTAAACTAATGGTTTAGAGTTATGGAGAGACTATTCCATATTTGTCACAGAGAGAATGCTGTGTTTTCAAAAGATGAAATGGGTCTATTTGAAATTGAATCATTGACACGGTGTGAACCAAATTCTCTCCCCATCCCCAACTCAGCTTCTGTGCCCGTCATTCAAGTCCTCCCAGGCAAAGTCTAATATGTTCCCCTCTTTGCTGTATTTCCTCTGTTATTAGCAGCAGGGAATCTTCTGAATCAGCATGCTGTTGGGAAACCAGGGCCGGGTTAATCTTTGGAGACAGCTCTTTTGTTTTTATGGGTTATTTTTACAAGTTGCAGCTGAATATCTATAAATTAAATACATTTTCTTTATATGATCCATGTAAGAATATATCTTTTTATGTCTGAAATCAAATAACTGAGTTTCCTACACCTGTCACTCCTGTATTCTGAAACTCGATCCTCCTGTTGAATATTGTAACTGAATGTCTAATCTCAAAATAAGATGAGATAAAGAGGGATTTTCTTGTTGTGATTATCTTTAATTGGAGTGTGATTGCTTTACAGTGCTGTGTTGGTTTCTGCTGTACAACAATGTGAATCAGCTATAAGCATACATATGCTGCTCCTGCTGCTGCTTAGTCGCTTCTGGAGTGCCTGACCCCCTGGACTGCTGCCCCCAGGCTCCTCTGTTCATGGGACTCTCAGTCAAGAGTACTGGAGTGGGCTGCCATGCCCTCCTCCAGGGGATCTTCCCAACCCAGGGACTGAACCCGAGTCTCCTGCATTGCAGACAGATTCTTTACCACTGAGCCAACAGGGAAGCCTCAAGTATACATATATCCCCTCCCTGTTGAGCTTCCTTCCCCACCCCCATCCCACCCCTCCAGGTCATCACAGAGCTCTGGGCTGAGCTCTTGAGCTACACAGCAACTTCCCAGTCACTGTGTGTTTCACACATGCCTGTGCATGTATGTCAGTGCTACCCTCTCAGTTCACCCCACCTCTCCTTCCCACCCCTTGCCCACAAGTCTGGGTCTCTATTCCTGCCCTGCAAAATAGGCTCATCAGTACCATTTTCAAGAGTGATTTAGAATAGTGTCATTTAAAATGGTTTATTTGCCTTAAATATGGTGTTAAATATGATTATACATTTATCAATGGAGTTTAGGAAACTTTTATGTTCTAAGATAGATTTACGGTGGGGAGGTGAGTATATATTTATGAAATATATCTTGTCTATCTACATGTGAATATATATATATGATTTACACACATACACATCTGTGAACAAATTAATTCTCAACCACTCAATCTTTTTGTCAAACTTAATTTGTCCTTTTTGTTGATAATGGTGATCATCTCAGAATCTCTTTATGGCAGGGATCCTTCTAGTTGAAATGATGAGTTTGGATACATGACCTACAACAGTATTTGTTTAGCACGCACACTTTTTTGGTGTGGTTTTTTTTTGTTTTTTTTTTTTCATTTTTTGTTTTTTTTTGTATGTTTCTTTGGTTTAACCAGTAGGGATCCAGCGAGATCATGGTGGAAACCATGTCTGGCCAGCATCATCTTTGGCATCACGGTCCTTTGGTGATGGGCCATTGATCAAGGTGGAATGAACATCCCTTCAGCAGCTCTACTTTGGAATCCACTCCCCTTCCTTCCTCCTCCTCAAGATTTTCTAGATTACTGATCAAATGCTTATTCCCATTACTCCTCTCTCCAGCATAAAGATTTACAGTGTAAACAAAGACAAAAGAGATAATGTCCCTGACCACAGGTTTCTGCACTTCTTTCCCAGCCTCCTCCTCCTTTTCAGTAATTTGGCCTCAAGAAACCAGTTCTTGGGAAGCACCCATAACATCCCAAGGAAGCTCCGTAGCACCCACAGAGACCTCATTTTGAACCACAATAAAGCTGAATGGGTGGGTCTGAGCAGGCCAGTAGATAATTGAGACTTTAATCTTTGTGAACTAAACCCACCTGTGGGTATCTTTGTCTTTCTTGACAGGAACTGTTAAATCGCTAAGTATACAACTCTTTGTGATCCCATGAGCTGCAGCACGCCAGGCTTCCCCATCCATCATCATCTCCTGGAGTGTGCTCAGACTCATTGAGTCAATGATGCCGTCCAACCATCTCATCCTCTGCTTCCTTCTTCTCTTTTTGCCTTCAACCTTTCCCAGCATCAGCATCAGGATCTTTAACAGTGAGTCAGCTATTCACATCAGGTGACCAAAGTATTGGAGCTTTAGCATCGGTCCTGCAAAGAATATTAAGGGTTGATTTCACTGCTCTTGTCCTCCATCCCATGCTCAGCTTCATGTCTCAGTGCTATTGGAGAGGCGGATCATAACTTAGCAGACTCCAGAGACTGGGTGTGCAGTGAGGAATGGGGTCAGTAATGCAACTGCTGGGCTCCGTTCTTTCTATGTGGGCAAAATATAGAACATCTATTAACAGCAACATGTAATACATTAAAAAGATGGGAATATGGCAGACTTTCTTGCAATCTCTTGCTAACAATAAAGGGGCCAATTAGGAGTGAGTTTAGCCTAGGACGGACTTCCCTGGTGGCTCAGACGGTAAAGCGTCTGTCTACAATGTGGGAGACCTGGGTTCGATTCCTGGGTCAGGAAGATCCACTGGAGAAGGAAACGGCAGTCCATTCCAGTACTATTGCCTGGAAAGTCCCATGGACAGATGAGCCTGATAGGTTACAGTCCATGGAGTCACAAAGAGTTGGACACGACTGAGCAACTTCGCTTTCACTTTAGCCAAGGACACATCATGGAAAACTTAACAACCGATGGTCAGTCAAGTCTCCCCAAACTCCTCACTCCCGTGGCCCCTGCCCAGTTCCTCTCTTTTGATGCCTATCTTTGTCTCTTCCTCTTTGTTCTTATCTTACTCTCAGTAAGTCACAACCCAGTTGTGAGAGGCACTCTCTTGGTTATCTACGTCTAGTAGATGTAGGAGGTCAGGGAAGCACCAAGAGCTTACAAGTACCTGGTGCCATTTTGATGGCCAGATGTCTTCCTGTGTAGCAGAGATGAACTAGCAGGAAGCATAATAGTAAAATACCATAGACATCATACCAACTTGGGGTCCAACCGACTCCAGTTCAAATCCAGTTCAAATCCTAGCTGCTTCTTGAATGAAGAATGTATGATTTTTATACTATTTATGATTTTTTCTGGGGTTCAGTCCCCTTCATCTGTAAGATACAAGCAGCAACACCAGCCTTGTGGTGGTGCTTAAAAAAGTAAAATGCTGCGTATGACACTCTGTGTATTATAGAAGCTCAGTCAGTGGTGGTGGCTACCTCATTTCATAAATATGATTCCGCTTGTTCTTGCCTAATCCTCTGTCTTTTCTGATCTCCTGTCCATCACTACCACTGTCTGAAGAAAATGGGGAAAGGGCACAACTCTGTCTCAATTCACTTATGCTTTGAAATAGCAAAATGACCTATCAATGAAGACTTCTCTGATCAGAAAGAACTTTGCCTTTGCCGGGAAAGATAAAGATTAAATTACTGGAGAAATAGATCTTCTTCACTAACCTCCAAAGGTGAAACGAGAGCTTTTTTGACCCAGAAGCCTTTCTCCTCTTGTAGGGAAGGACACACTGATCTTTCATTTCTATGATGCATGAGGTGCTCTGCAAAGGGACCATTCATATGAGATCTTATTTTGCTTTCACAAAAATGTTCATCCCCTCTCAGTCCCCTACTCTTCCAAATTTCTTTTCTGGGTAGGAAAGGTCCTCATAGGTAAAGTCAACTCCTTTATGTGACCAAGGACTCTAACCTTGGGGTGTTTCCTTTCTGATGGGAGGAAAGATTCATAAACCTCAAATATGAAAAGAAAAACCTAAATATGAAATAATTTGTAAATTTCCATTTTATCCCTGTATTCCATTTTATTGCCTTTCCCATTCACCTCTCCCTTCACAGAATACATGTTTCTATTTTATTTCAAGTTTAGTCCAAATAAATTTTTGAAGAAACACATGTTAAAAAATTTGGATTACCATTAACTCTAACTGTTTGGGATGCTACACTTTTTCCATTGGTGGTCAATAGAAATGAGAATTTTAAAAATTAATAAAAGTTCAAGACTTGAATTTTCATTAGATCCTTTAGCATCACCCTAACTTTGAGTGAAAAATCATCATGGAAACATTTGATTACTCCATTCCTATGTATATGGAGGTGCTTCCCTGGTGGCTCAGCGGTAAAGAATCCACCTGCAAATGCAGGAGACCTGGGTTCAATCCCTGGGTTGAGAAGATCACCTGGAGAAAGAAATGGCAACCCACTCCAGTATTCTTGCCTGAGAAATCCCATGAACAGAGGAGTCTGGTGAGCTACAGTCCATGGGGTCACAAAGAGTCAGACCCATCTTGGCAGCTGGGCACACATCCTCATGTATATAGAATCAATGTTGAGATAGTAAAAAATAGAGTTGCATAAAATATATTCAGGACCCAATTTTCTAAATGAAATGTCTGTTTCCAGAGGTCTTATTATGACAATGTCTGGCTCATTTCCATCCTGTTCATTGTTGGCCTTCACAAGGTCACTTGTATTCCTACCAAAAATGCAACTAAACTGTAATACAGGGATGGAAACCATAAACCATTCATTTGAGGAACATCTGTTGCCCTGGAGAACTGAGATCAGGCCAACATCAACCCCCTCTGGGGGCTGTTTTGGGGATGCTAAGATAAGATCAACACAAAGAAGCAAGTAACAGTCTCCTTGGTCATGTCTGGGTTTCTCTGGTACTTTTCTTATAGACAGGGTAATTTTGAATCTCTTGACATGTTTCATCACATACTACAGTACTGGAAAAATATTCCTCTCCCTAAAAATTGAAACCCATGACAGATAAAGGCAAATAAAATTCATGAATGTATTATTTAAATCATTTTAACCAAGGCAAGAAAGTCCTTTCTTTATTGCCCAGTCGTATTCCTCAAACTCAGAGACATGCCACTAGCCATTGTTCAACATAGATGTGTCTTCTTTTTTGACATTCTCATTTAGAAAGTTCTAAGTGGGTTGTCTGCCTTCTCCTAACCATTAAGAAGTGTGCTAATATAGAGGAAATGGAATGATTTGGAGATTGGGAAATATGGCATAGTTTAATCCACCCCAGGTTATTATGGAATAAAAAGTTTCATCATCTGACAACTGTTAAAGAGTCAAAGAGAACTAGTGGCTGGTTTCCAAGTAAGAAATATTAGTGAAAATATCCATGGAGAAATGTTAGCATAATGGAATTTCTAAAGACAGTGTTGGTGCAGAATGATTTTAGACTGAGAGTTTAGGTCCCTGTTGGTGACATAATAGGAGCCTGCAAGTGCTGTCAGTCAAACCAGACCCCACTTCTACTCACAGCACTGCCTTGACACCACCTGTTCAAGCCCAGACCCAACACACTGGAGGCACTTGTAAATATCACCATCCTCCCTTTTCAGCATGCTGCCAGGTTGTAAGAAAGAGGTACTAACTCTGCAGACAGCCCATGCTCCTCCTGTAACCACACTTGTTATTACTTTGAGATGAGAAAGACACAGACAGGTTACCAAAGTGGTGATGGCTTCACCAGCTGACCTCTGGTGTCACTCAGATGTACTTCCAAGAGAAAGCAGAACGTACAGCTTTCAGAATCTCTGGGTTTGCAAATGACGTCTAGATCCTTGCTTGTTCTAAAGGTTTGTCTAGATTTTTCTGTCTACTAAAAAAAAAAAAAAAAAAAAAGGTACAACACGAGAGCTGTGAGTTCAGTTTTTTGGGGGCTTACCGAGTACTGTAGCCCAGGAGAGAGTCTCCTGGCACAGAAGACCTGCTCCAAAATACTGGGAAAGGGTATCAGTATATATGTGATCTTGGTGAAGTGGGTTCATGCAATCAAGCACTCACCTAGCTATAAGGTTGCTGCTGGTCATAAGGAACATGTGTCTTTGTTAATTATTTTAGCACTTTTCTAGGTATGAGCAGATGCAAGAATTTAAGTTCATAAAATTGTCTCCTGAAAATATCATCTAAAGGCTTGTTCTGCTGGATTATCCCCATACACAGAGAGCCTCATTCCTGATCTCATCTTTGAGCTCTTTTCAGGGTTTCTTAAAGGTCAGCAATCACAGTCTCTAGGGACTTAACCCTTGGAGAGCCTGATGATGAGTGATACTCTTTAGTTTGTACCTCCAAAAAGAAAGTCCGGCTCCAGGTGACCATCCACCTTACAGAGCTCGGCAGTGGCTTTCTCACACATTCTTGGGTTCTAACCTGATGAGCGGTGCAGTTGCCACCTGAACACCCATCTCTATGTGAAAATTCCTAATGGAGGCTGTTAAAAATAAGTTCTCTCATTGCAAATACTAGGAATCTGTGGCTTAATGGTAAGTAATTTTGTGTTGCTTGCAAGTGCATTCTCAAGTCCTAGGAGGCAGAAGTATTATATTGTAATTCTTTTTTTAATATTCTTAAAGTCTTCCAGAATTTGGTACAGTGTTCTGGGAAAATAGTTGTTTGACACATGAATCATGCTGTGCATACTTATATAACCCAGTTACCAAGTCTCGTTATATTCTGGCGAAACATATGGTAGGGGCGCGAAATTTGTCTCTTTGGCATGAGGATTATTTTAGCCTGGTTGTTTGTGAGAAACAACGTCTCAGGAAGAGCTTTACCTGATAAACTGCCTAAAAGGGGGCCCATCCCAAGAAGAGAGTGGTCACCAGAGCCAATTGCAGGGAATATGAGCTCAATGTGATTGATGGTGGTGAGGGTGAGGGGAAACTCAGCAAACCCTGTTTGATCAAAGCCCTCTTTTTATCCCATTGTCCCTCAATAGTATGGAAAACATTTATTTACCAAACATTTGTTTTTCCCTGTCTTCCTACAGGTCTGTCCTTCATCTTGGAAGTCCCAAACCCCTACCCCTTTCTCCTTCTTCCTAATGCCATATAAGCCTCAATTGCCTGATTTGTCCTTGAGTCTCATTTTTCTGGCAGGGCCCCTTTTGTACATATTTAAATTGGATTTTCTCCTGTTCATCTGTCTCATGTCAGTTAACTTCTTGAACCTGTCAGAAGAACCTCAAAGAGTAGCAGAAAATATTTTCCTTTCCCAACAATAGAAAAACTGACATGGGGTAAAACTTGGTCATAAAAACTGGGGGGGAAATGGGTTGGTATTCTAGATTATTGGAGGAAACAGATGAACTCACTCAAAAAAAGAATCATTGTTCTCAAAACATAAGAGGTTATATGTTATAACCCAGCCGTGACTTGTACCTCTGGAGGAGTCACACAATATGAGGCTGTATAATTTAAATGTAAGTGGAAAATTCCTCAGAGGATTCATCCGCACCATTATAATTTTATGCCAGACTTCAGACTCCTTCAGGGGGTACAGTCTTTGCCCAGCATTTTGGAGAAGGGGTATTACTTCTTCTGGGGTTTCCCAAGTGGCTCAATGGTTAAAAAAAAAAAATCCCCCTACTAATGCAAGAGATGCATGTTCCATGCCTGGACCGGGAAGATTCCCTGGAACAGGAAGTGGGAACCCACTCCAGTATTCATGCCTGGAAAATCCCATGGACAGAGGAGCCTGGTGGGTTCTAGTCCATGGGGTTTCAAAGAGTTGGACATGACTGAGCAGCTGAGCACACACATTCACATTATCTCTTCTGCTCTCTCTATCTTCTGATTAGTTCCCAATATGGTTCCAACCAAACCATCAGTTACTTCTTAATATTTTTTAAGTATGTATTCATTTATCTGGCTATCTTGTGTCTTAGACCGGGAATACTGGCTCTTTCTTTGCAGTGTGCTGCTCTCTAGCTATCTTGCATGGGCTCAGTTGCCCCATGGTGTACAGGATCCTCCTGCCCTGACCAGGGATCAAACACCCATCACCTGTATTGAAAGGTGGATCCTTAACCACTGGACCACCAGGGAAGTCCCCAAATCATCAGTTTTAATCAAAGATTTTGCCTTGAAATAAATAAAGAGCTCCATCATTTTCACGTTGAATATTAAGCCAACAGGAGAGAAGAAGGAATGGTGTAACCATGGAGCAAAATGTATGTATTATCTCCTTTTTATTGAGCACAAAATAGTCATGAGTCACTGATGAAACATAAACCAGAAACACCCATTACTTAGGAAAAAGAGGCATTGAACTGCCTATTCTCTTGAACGTGTGTTCTGCTCACCTGCCCAGGAAAATGCTTTTGAATGCATCATCATCAGTGATTGGCAGAGAATAATTATATTGTTCCTGTATAGTTTTGAAAGATTAAAAGGTATATTAAGAAATAATTTAAAGGTAATAGTGTACATAGCAATTTCTCTTCAATTTGTGTAAATAATCAGTAACCAGAGTGGGAAAAAAAAAGAAAAAAAAAAGCTCTCTTTGATAATACACATTGTTATGCAGAGTGTCTGTCATTTCAGCATAATCAGATGAATTTTTGTTTGCAAATTATAAATTATTCAGAAAGCTTCTTATTACAGTTATGTGGCTGTTTACTGTGGGACGGAGAGCACACTTCATTTTCCTGATGTACACTCTAAAAACGGAGACAAAAATAAAGCGTTTGGCACATTTAGTGGGAGTGCCTGTTCCAAGCTAAATACAAAAGGAAGACAAATGCAATAATTGAGCTGCGTTTATGAAACCAAAACATAATTGCGTTCCGGGATCCTGAGGCTGGTTCTTCATGTGTGACTGGCTTTGCATAACCGACTCCAAGAGAATGTGTCCATCCACTCTGCACTTGGAGCCGGGGTCATTGTCCCCATTGAAGGTCACCACGCAGCTCCGACAGGAACAAGCACCGTGTCCAAAAGCAACCTGCCACTTTGAGAAGCAATCAAGCAGTTTCCACGGCGCTGATTGCCTCCAACTTCACCTCGAGGCATTTAACAGAGTGACAGCCTGGTCTTGATTAATCAGTAGAGGCACTAATGAACCAGCCTTGCCCGAGGTTTCCTGCACTCTCTGATTCCTAACTGCCTCTTTAGCGAATAACTCGGGGCCTCAAGTGAGCGTCACACTAGCAGTCCCACTGCTGCCTGGCCAGAGACACTTGATGACAGAGGAGAAAGTCCTGCTAAGTGGTGCGTNGCAGTTGGATACAAGATATACTGAGAAACTGGAGGACTTCTGGGATCAAGCAGGTCAAAACAAAACAAAAACTTCCTTCCACAAAGACTACAAAGAAAAAGAAGGCCATTTTCTCCACTCTTCAGGTACTCCCTACGTCACTTATATTGTCCATGTTAATTACTTGCAAAATGTGATTGCTTTGAACTTCCCTTGGAATTGTTTCGGTAAAAGATTTATCTAAAAATTTTTTCAGAAAAACTTACACGCCAGAGATTCCTATTTCATATCTTAAAGAGTTGATGGGTATAAATCTGCTCACATATTGTGTCCTCCTTACCCCATCTTGATGGCCTGCAATCCCATGCCGCCTCGTTCACATGAAATTTAAGTCTTTTGCACATTTTCTGCTCCCAGATGTTCCTATGGATTCCCAGGTAGGGCCCCAGAAAAGAAGCTGAATGTCTCTATGTCACAGATGCTACATATGTTTGCAGAAAATGTGGACCATTCACCTGTGGGAAACTATGTGTAGTCATCTTAGATTTATGCACTTCTCTGCAGTTGGCAGTAAAGTGTTGTGATGGAGGAAAGGCTTTTTCTCACCAAGAGGCCCTTTGAGCTACAAGTGGAGTATTTACAGTCCACTAGGATGTGAACTCTGGGTTGATTGAAATGCTTATTTTCCTAGTTCTGGCCATAGAACCCTGAAGTTGCCTTTCAATAGTGTCTCCTCTAAATTCATATCTAACCAAAAACTCAGTCCAGTAATGAGTTAAGTCCAATGAAGAGTAACCTTATAAGAGGAGATGATGCACAGAAGGAAGATAACCATGTAAAGATGGGGGCAGAGATTGTAGCGATCCACCAAGAAGACAGGAGATCAAACCAGTCCATCCTAATGGAAATCAAACCTGAATATTCATTGGAAGTACTGATGCTGAAGCTGAAGCTCCAATAACTTGGCCACTGGATGTGAAGAGCTGACTCACTGAGAAAGACCCTGATGCTGGGAAAGATTGAAGGCATGAGGAGAAGGGGACAACAGAGGATGAGATGGTTGGATGGCATCACTGACTCAATGGAAGTGATTTTGAGTAAACTCTGGGAGATGGTGAACGGCAGGGAAGCCTGGCATGCTGCAGTCCATGGGGTCATAGACAGCTGGACATAACTTAGCAACTGAACAACAGCAACCTACAACCAAGGGACGGCAAGGGTTGCTGGGAGTCAGCAGATGCTGGCACAGGCAAGGAAGTGTTCTTCTTTAGAGCCTTCAGAGAGAACCTTGATGAAGCCTTGATTTTGAACTTCTGACCTCCAGAAGTTCCTCAGTTCCTAGTCATCCTCAGGAAACTCAATAACAATGTAAAAGGAATTTGTTGTTGTTTAGTTGCTAAGTTGTGTCCGACTCTTTGTGACCCCATGGACTGTGGCCCATCAGACTTCTCTCTCCATAGGGTTTCCTAGGCAAGAATACTGGAGTAGGTTGCCATTTCCTTCTCCAGAGGATCTTCCTACGTCTCCTGCATGGGCAGGTGGATTCTTCACCACTGAGCCACCTGTATTATCATTATTTATTATTATTATCCATGATATTTTTTAAAAGGGTAGAGATTTTAACCACTCAAAACAGATCAATGCTTAATTTTAAAATTCTTTTTCAGTGCGAACCAAATATCCATATTTATTAAGAATTATCAGTGGAACACTGATGATCTAATGAATTCATCTTCATTTTCTTATTTTGAGGAGTTACCCCCGCCCTTGTATATTCCACAGGATGACCTTTCAGGTTTCAACTTTTGTGCCTCTGTTGCTCTTTCGCTGGAAGAAATTAGCAGGCCTTTCACATTTTCTGAGGGAAGCATCAGCTAGGGTCCATAGAAAAAGTAATGGCTTAGAAACCTTGATGAATGCCAGTTCTCCCAGGGCACATCAGCCCTGAGTGTGCTTGTGTACGCATGGAGAAAATGGCAGATTTGAATAAACATCCTGAAACGTGTTGACAGAGTTCCAGAACCTGCTGGCCATCCACACTTATTTGTACTTTCTTTGTGCTGTATGGAGCTCTTTGAACACTGAAGTTAACACTTTCATTAACCGCATAGGGAGAAAAGTTTCCAGGTTACAAATGACCCAGCAGCATTCATTAAAAAATGACTTATTTAGCCCTTACTTTGTACAAAGCATGGCACTAAGTCTGGGATAGATACAAAAATTTCCCCCTGCTCTCAAAGACTTTATAGAATATTCAAATAGAAAGACACATGATAAATCATGATAGAATGGTAGAATGACTCAAAGAGTAATTTTAGAGGGCATCCCAGTATTCATGGATATCTGAGCATACCTTGAAAACTGGAGGGTCTTTCTGCCAATAATCTAGTTTTATGTGTGCTTGAGAAGCATTTAGCAAAATAGCTCAAATCTCAGGGGAAAGGATCAAACCATAGCAGTTTGATCTGAGAACACAGTCTGAGAATCAAGCTATTTTGAAGGAAGATCAAGGAAGGTGGATTAGATGATCACACAACCCCTTCCCTATGAACTTATTCTTAATTTCAGGATCAGAGGAATGGTTGCTAAAAACTGAAAGAGCTACAGCACCTAAATCTTAGAGGGAAGAAATTAGAAGTTCAAGTACTATTGTTTTCAGAGACTATAGACAAAGGTTGCAAGGCTTCAGCATGAGCAATGTTGGAACAATTTCATTATGGCTTCCAAGATGGCAGGAGACAGCTCCTAGGGCAGTANTAGAAGGAAGAAATTAGAAGTTCAAGTACTATTGTTTTCAGAGACTATAGACAAAGGTTGCAAGGCTTCAGCATGAGCAATGTTGGAACAATTTCATTATGGCTTCCAAGATGGCAGGAGACAGCTCCTAGGGCAGTTCTGACAGGGAGTTTGTCAGTACTGCTTTGTCGTTTACATTGGTCCTTTGCACCATCTTCAAAATCCTCAGCTCCATCTTTATGTAGGTAAGAGTGAGAAATAAAATGGAAGATGCCACATAGACAGAAACAAATTGTTTACATGAACCGAGTAGATATGAGGCAGCCCCAGGTCTTACAGAAATAGTTGAGGGGAGAAAATTTCAAAGTCTGGAGGTGCTGCATAAGGACTATTTTGTGGTTCTCTTACTGAAAAGTCAAGTCAGGCTTTATTCTCATTGTAGTAATGATGTGAAAAGGTCAGTTTTCNAAGCTGAAACTCCAGTACTTTGGCCACCTCATGCAAAGAGTTGGCTCATTGGAAAAGACTCTGATGCTGGGAGGGATTAGGGGCAGAAGGAGAAGGGGAGGACAGAGGATGAAATGGCTGGATGGCATCACTGACTTGATGGAAGTGAGTCTGAGTGAACTCAGGGAGTTGGTGATGGACAGGGAGGCCTGGCGTGCTGCAATTCATAGGGTCACAAAAAGTGGAACACGACTGAGCGACTGAACTGAACTGAACTGAATATAGTTAAATATTTGTTAAAAAATTATTGTTTAGAGAAATTAGGTGTAATAAACATCAATGCACACTTTTTTGGGGGAGAGGTTGTATTTTAAGAAATTTTTCTATTCTTCGTATCATCTCCTTTTTTCTTTGACTCTTCTAATCCTCATTTATTCTATGATTTATTTTTTACATCNTTGTTTAAAAATTATTGTTTAGAGAAATTAGGTGTAATAAACATCAATGCACACTTTTTTGGGGGAGAGGTTGTATTCTAAGAAATTTTTCTATTCTTCGTATCATCTCCTTTTTTCTTTGACTCTTCTAATCCTCATTTATTCTATGATTTATTTTTTACATCACTGCCTTAAAAATAGGGAGGTAGTTAAGGATTTAAAATTAAATGAATATGTGAGCAATTTTCTTGATTTAAACTAACTTGCATCTAATCTATTAATCAGTAAACACTAACATATGTAAATATGCATGAGTTAAGAGGAGAATCTAAATTAGTTTACTTAATTTAATCATTCAATTTACTTTTTAACTTGCATAGAGCTGATACTAACACAAGTTTATGTAACCCTTCACAAAGAAAAGCAAAGATAACAATTCTGTGTTAGTCACACATTCCGATAAGTTATGGTCTGAAAACACTGATACTTCCAAAATGTTGTGTGTGATGTGGTGGAGAATTTTACCATATTGTTGCTGGTTTCTGTACTGTCTTATATAAGACAGCAAAGAGTCTGCCTGCAATGTGGGAGACCCAAGATTGATCCCTGGGTCAGGAACATCCCCTGGAGAAGAAAATGACAACCCACTCCAGCATTCTTGTGTGGGAAATCCCATGGGTGGAGAAGCCTTGCAGGCTACAGTCCATGGGGTGGCAAAGAGTTGGACATGACTGAGCCACTTCACTTTCATTATTTTAAATTAACTTTTCCATATTTCTATCAGACTTAGACCCTCTACTTATATTTATTCAAGAATGAAACCATCATAGCACATCAGAGCTGGTCCTAAGAACAAAGGAAGGAGGTAAAAATTTATGTGGAAGTTTTTATGAGTCCCCCCATCAGCCCTAAATACACCACACACACACACACACACACACACACTCCGTTTGGCTAAGATGTCTCTAAACGAAGTGAAAATACTACAAGAGAAAATATTCACCCTCAATATCGCACCCTTTCTTTCCAGTATTAACATGTTAATATATTTTCCTATAAAAATGAGAAAAGAATGAAGAAAGATGATTGCTCATTTAATTACTAAGTCATGCCCAACTCTTTGCNCACACACACACACACACACACACACACACACACTCCGTTTGGCTAAGATGTCTCTAAATGAAGTGAAAATACTACAAGAGAAAATATTCACCCTCAATATCGTACCCTTTCTTTCCAGTATTAACATATTAATATATTTTCCTATAAAAATGAGAAAAGAATGAAGAAAGATGATTGCTCATTTAATTACTAAGTCATGCCCAACTCTTTGCAACCCCGTGGACTGTAGCTTGCCAGGCTCCTCTGCCCATGGGATTTCCCATGCAAGAATACCTGAGTGGGTTGACATTTCCTTCTCCACCTAATAGAAGGTTAAGTAACCCTTCATGAAAAGTGAAGGATTTCACGTTCAAAAGAACAGACTCAACAATAATAAGAGTGGTAGGAAAGTTATTCCTGTGTGATTTCTTTGTGATTGATACTGTGACAATGTTAGCTAATAGAAGATTAGCAAATGACTACCAAAGAATGAGTATAGACCTTAACTCAGAACAAAAGAATTCCGATCTCACAGAAAGACAATGCCAAAGAACTTTCAAACTACTGTACAACTGCTTTACACACTAGAAAGTAATGCTCAAAATTCTCCAAGCCAGGCTTCAACAGTATGTGAACTGTGAACTTCCAGATATTCAAGCTGGACTTAGAAAAGGCAGAGGAACCAGAGATCAAATTGCCAACATCTGTTAGATCATTGAAAAAGCAAGAGAGTTCCAGAAAAACATCTACTTCTGCTTTATTGACTATGCCAAAGCCTTTGACTGTGTGGATCACAATAAACTGTGGAAAATTCTTCAAGAGATGGGAATACCAGACCAGCTGGCCTGCCTCCTGAGAAATCTGTATTCAGGTTAAGAAACAACAGTTAAAACTGGACATGGAACAACAGACTGTTTCCAAATCAGGAAAGGAGTACATCAAGGCTGTATATTGTCACCCTGCTTATTTAACCTATATGCAGAGTACATCATGAGAAATACAGGGCTGGATGAAGCACAAGCTGGAATGGAGAAGTACTGATAACTTCAGATATGCAGATGACACCACACTTATGGCAGAAAGTGAAGAAGAACTAAAGAGCCTCTTTATGAAAGTGAAAGTGGAGAGTGAAAGAGTTGACATAAAACTCAATATTCAGAAAACTAAGATCATGGCATCTGGTCCCATCATTTCATGGCAAATAGATGAGGAAACAATGGAAACACTGACAAACTTTATCTTTTGGTGCTCCAAAATCACTACAGTTGGTGATGGCAGTAAAGACACTTGTTCCTTGGAAAAAAAGCTATGACCAACCTAGACAGTATATTTAAAAGCAGAGACATTACTTTGCCAACAAAGATCCATCTAGTCAAAGCTGTGGTTTTTCCAATAGTCATGTATGGATGTGAGATTTTGAGCATAAAGAAAGCTGAGCACCAAAAATTGGTGCTTTTGAACTGTGGTGTTGGAGAAGACTCTTGAGAGTCTCTTGGACTGTAAGGAGATCCAACCAGTCCATCTTAAAGGAAATCAGTCCTGAATATTCATTGGAATGACTGATGCTGAAGCTAAAACTGCAATACTTTGGCCACCTGACATGAAGAATTGACTCACTGGAGAAGACCCTGAGGCTAAGAAAGAGTAAGGGCGAGAGGAGAAGGGGACGACAGAGGGTGAGATGGTTGGATGGCATCACCAAATTGATGGACATGAGTCTGACTAAGCTCTGGGCATTGGTAATGGACAGGGAGTCTGACATGCTGCAGTCCATGGGGTCACAAAGAGTTGGACACGACTGAATGTCGACTGAATTCATAACTGTGACAG
>SJYW01011285.1:1615526-1628964 GCA_006410735.1 Raphicerus campestris
ACTCCCTATTCTCCCCCAGCCCCCAGAGGTCAAACCTACATCTCCTTCATTGGCAGGCAGATTCTGTACCACTGAGCCACCAGGGAATGCAATAAATTTTTATAAATCCAGAGCTCCCTTCTCCCATCCAGTTTGTACACCAAGAAATCTTGACTTACAAAGTTTCAAAATTGTGTAATAATCTCAGTTCCCCAAGGATGCTTTTAATGGAGAAGAAAGAAATGGGTGATATCACTGTGGAAACTCCTTTTCCTGGAAATATACCTCTCATTCCATCCTTTCCTGGTTTTCCTTCTGATCTCTCATGACTCCTTACCTTAGGAGTACTCCAAGGCTCAGTTTTGGAATCTCTTCCTTTCCCTTTTTACATTCACAGTTAAGATGGTCACATATAGTTTTACAATACCTTCAATGTCATCTAAGTGCTGATAATCAGATTATGTCTTTTCTACCCAGACCTCTTTCCTGATTTCCAGACCTGTAGATTCACTTTTCTACTTGGAACAGCCAATCACATGTGCAGTGGTCGCATCAAACTTCGTATGTTGATACTGAGCTCTAGATCTTCCCCTCAAAACCTACTTATCTTAAGGTCCCTATTTGGGTTGACTGCAGATCCAACCTTCCAGAAGCACAAGCAGCCTTCTTTCTCTCTCACACATCTATCCATCAGTCCTGACAACTCCACCTTCTCAATACCTTCCCTAGAGTCCAGCTACTCATCACACCCTTTAGGACTGAGCTTCCATTTTCCCGTGTGACTTACTGGAACCTCCCAAAATGATCTTCCTGCTTCTGCCATCTGTTCTCAATCCAATTACTAGAATGAGCTTGATGAGTATGAGTTGAGGTATCTCACTCATCCATTCAAAATACTTCCTTGGGTTCCATTTTCCTGCAAAATAAAACCCAGAATCATCAAATAGCCTGCAACATTCTGCAACACTGGGCTTCTTGTCATTGAACATTCCTCTCCCTGGCCTTCACTTCACACTGACCATTCCTTCCGTCTGTCGTGGCTCTTGCATTCACAAGGCTTGCTCTCTCACCTCCCTGAGGGTCTTTGCTCAAAGGTCAATTTAACCAGTTGGTCTTCCCTGACTGTTCTATTTAAAATTTCATGATTCTTCTTCTTTCTAATACTTCCTAATAACTTTGCTTTGATTCTCTGTAACATTTATCACTGTCTCATAAACTATGTATCTGTTTTCTGCTTGCACTGCTACATTAGCATTTTAAGTTCATGAGGGCAGGACTTTTTGCCTATTTCCTTCCCTGCTGTATTCCTAAAACTCTAGAACAAAAGCCTACAACACTTATAACCCTATAACACATATTTTTAAATGAATGAACAGATTGAGAAGTTAACCTTACAAATATTATACCATCTAAATCAATCAAGAATAGCATAGGAGACCACAAATCTCAAATCCTTCTATTTTATCTAGTCAACTTAATTCAGTCTTACCTGCTATTCTGAATAAGAAATCAAGAAGAGAAGGCTATTCATACACATTCTTTAACTCTTTCTTTGTCTTTTTAAAATTGCTGATACCACTGATAACAGTTTATCTTTTTTGTCCAACTTAGGAAATTTCTAGTCTCTATTTCCTTCAGCTTAGAAAAATTGAAGCAAAAGGTAGACTTAGAGCAAAGCATGTGCTGCTCTTCTGGTAAGCAGAACAGTCTTCTTGAACTTCAGGTACTTCAGGTACTTAACAGGCATTACACAGACATGGCCAATGTGAACCTCTGTCTCCTCCCACTCTTAGCATAGACTTCTTTCCATTTTCCATCCCATGCCCATGTGCAGATTTCACATAGCTTTAGCATATGGTCTGTCCAAAGTGACATGTTAATCACTTGTAATAGCAATCTCTAAATCAGCAATATCAGAAAACCCTTGATTCCCTGATAAAAGTACTGATACTTTTTCTGCCTTTAATTAGGAGTGAATTTCAATTGTTTCCTTCTTCCTGGAGAAGGAAATGGCAACCCACTCCAGTATTCTAGCCTGGAGAATACCATGGATGGAGGAGCTTGGTGGGCTACAGTCCACGGGTCACAAACCGTCAGACATGACTGAGCGACTTCACTTTCACTTTTCACTTTTCAATTGTTTATGGGCACTTTCCAGAAAAGTCATTCTGTTGCTAATCTACAAAATAACAGATTTAAAATAAATTTTCTTGCTAAAACATTTTTGAAACTGTCAACATTTTAAAAATAATTTTGGGGTGATTGAGAGACAAAACACCATGATCCACATGAGACGGTTTGCAAAACTCATGAAATTCTTTAAATATTTCTGAGATCTACTATTGTTCATGTTTTACCTGTGATCACGGAGACAGATTCATTTCTTCACTTCAACCAGCTTATTGCTACTTTGTGTGTCAACATACAGTAGATATAAACTGATATTTACCCCCAGCAAAATACACTGAGGTACATACTTGTAAAATTTTGCAATATATACTTGATTTTCATCAAGAGATTTGATGATGGTGATGATGATGATTATAATGATAACGCTATTTGGGGAGATTTTGCAACTGCTAAGAAAGTACACATTAAAAAAAAAATCCCAAAACCAAAAGCAAAGGGAAAAAAAGTGTATTTTTTAAATATTTAAAAATAAAGTCTTTTACTTTAGACAAAGTGCCTTGGGCTACTTTTGTACAGTTTTCACTTTGTTTCTTTCTTTTATGTGCATTATTTATTTTTTAGACATAACCCAAGTTCCTTTTTTTGTTTTTGAAATCTTTAAGTTTTAAAATATTTCCATTTATACCTACCTTTTACTGAGTGTCTAAAATCTATACCATCCACTTTTAGGTTTCTACATAGAAGCAACAGTTATGAAAAAAAATTGATTGTTGCTTTAAATAGAAATCTCCTTTTTGTCATAGCTTTTGATATAATGTTAATATTTGACTGAAAATACTTAATGGTCTGCTTTGACCCTGCTCTTTATGAGTCAAGCAAATATGTAATTATTCTATTTTTACAAATATATTTTTCATATACAGAACAAAATACAATTATAATAATAAAAGTATTGAACTTTCACTTCAATTTGATAGTCAAAATCCATCTCCTGACATCCTGACACATTTGAACATATAAAGGTGAAAAATATGAGTGTATATCCAGCAATAACTTCCTGCACATTGAGAAAATAATAAAGCATCAAAGGCCTCAGCGATAGGAAGCCTGTGTTCCAATTATTCTTGGGGTTTTGGGGTTTTATATCATCTTAATATTTCTTTTGAAAAATCTCAAAACCATTCATGATCTCTACTTTCTTATTCTTATTTATTAGGTGCCTTATCTCTTTATAGAATTTGTAAATATAATTTATTAAGGACCGCTTACCTTCCTGGTACCTACTAGATGCTTCTTTATATTCACTCAAATATACTAAATCACTTGAAGGAAGTTTTTGTTTTTGTTGTTTAGTGTCTTTATTTTTGGCTCCACTGAGTCTTCATTGCTGCGCACAGGCTTTCTCCAGTTGTGGCAAACAGAGGTTGCTTTTCACTGCATTGCACAGGCTTCTTGCTGTGATGGTTTCTCTTTTTGTGGAGCAGGGGCTCTGGAGCAGGTGGGCTCAGTAGTTGTGACTCATCAGCTTAATTGACCCTCAGGATGTGGGATCTTCTGGTACCTGGAGACAGAACCCACATTCCTTGCATCAGTGGGTAGATTCTTTACCACCTGATCCATCAAGGAAGTCTCTAGAAGTGAAAGCAAACTGTTATCTCTACATCATAGTGTAAGAGACAGAGATTCAGAGAAATTGAATAGTCTTACTGGTACATAACAGAATTGCAGTTTATCTTGAAAGTCTAATGATAGCTGGTGATCCAGTATTCATTGAGTTAGAGGAAAAGAAAAACACAAGGCGGTCTTGTTGTTGTTGTTTGTTTGNGACAGAATTGCAGTTTATCTTGAGAGTCTAATGATAGCTGGTGATCCAGTATTCATTGAGTTAGAGGAAAAGAAAAACACAAGGGGGTCTTGTTGTTGTTGTTTGTTTGTTTTATTTTGCTTTGTCTGCCTTAGTCCAATCTATATCCTGCTGCTGCTGCTGCTGCTGCTGCTGCTGCTGCTAAGTCACTTCAGTCATGTCCGACTCTATGCGACCTTACAGACGGCAGCCCACTAGACTCCCCCATCCCTGGGATTCTCCAGGCAAGCACACTGGAGTGGATTGCCATTTCCTTCTCCAGTGCGTGAAAGTGAAAAGTGAAGTGAAGCCTCTTAGTCGTGTCCGACTCTTAGCGACCCCATGGACTGCAGCCCACCAGGCTCCTCCATCCATGGGATTTTCCAGGCAAGAGTACTGGAGTGGGGTGCCATTGCCTTCTCCTAATCTATATCCTACCAAAACTAAAGTTTCCTTCATATTGATAAGAATTGTTCAGAAGTATTCCTCAATCATAAAACAGATTGGCCCATATTTAAACATCAGTAGCCATTCCTTTTTCTACAGTTTGGTGTTTCATAATTTCANCTATATTCTACCAAAACTAAAGTTTCCTTCATATTGATAAGAATTGTTCAGAAGTATTCCTCAATCATAAAACAGATTGGCCCATATTTAAACATCAGTAGCCATTCCTTTTTCTACAGTTTGGTGTTTCATAATTTCAAAGAAGCAAGATCTATCACATGATCAGATGGACATAGCTAAACTCAGGTCTTCTCAAGGAACAATTTCTGTTCATTATTCACTAAAATTTAATTAATACCTACTATGTGCAATGCAGATGCAAACTATTATGTGTAGAATGCAAAATATTATGTATAGAATGCATATACATACTATTATGTAGAGATAAACACCAAGGTCTTATTCTATAACACAGAAAACTATATTCACTATCTTGTAACAAACCATAATGGGAAAGAATATCTGCTAATCCCAACCTTCCACTCCATCGCTCCTCCACTTCTCCTTCCCCTTGGCAACCATAAGTCTCTTCTCTATGTCTGTGACTCTGTTGCTATTTCATAAATAGATTCATTTGTGCCACATTTTCGATTCCTCACATTAGTGATATCATATGATATTTGTCTCTCTTTCTGACTTACTTCACCTAGTATGATAATCTCTAGGTCCATTCATGTTGCTGCAAATGGCATTATTTCATTATTTTTTATGGCTGAATCATATTCCATTGTGTATATATACTACCTTGTCTTTATCCATTTATCCGTCAATGGACATTAAGTTGTTTCCAGGTCTTGGCTATTGTAAATAGTGTTTCCACGAACATTGGGGTTTATATGTCTTTTCAAAACTAGAGTTTTTGTATTTTCCAAATATATGCCCAGGGATTGCTGAATTATACGGTTAACCCTATTTTCAGTTTTTTAAGAACCTGCATTCTATTTTCCACAGTAGCTGCACCAAATTACATTCCCACCAACACTGAAGGCAGATTCCCTTTTCTGCACACCCTCTCCATCATTTGTTATTTGTAGACTTTTTAATGATGTCCATTCTGACTGGTTTGAAGCGATATCTCATTGTGAAATTAATTTAAATTTTTCTAATAATTAGGGATATTAAGCATCTTTTCATGTGCCTATTGGCCATCTGTGTGTCTTCTTTGGAGAAAGGTCTACTTAGGTCTTCTGCCCATTTTTTAATTGGGTTGTTTGGGATTTTTGTCATTGTTGTTTTCATTGAGTTGTATGGCCTGTTTATATATTTTGAAAATTAAGCCCTTTTCAGTCACATCATTTTGTTTTTACATCTTTTTAGACAGCACCCAACAAATTATTACCAGCTTTGAAGCATAGTATTTCTTCTTTATGTTTTAGCATTCTACTTTATCACCCATTAAATCCCATTTTATATAATGTTTAGCTTTTCATACATGTGGCTCTATTTTGACTAAAATTATTTAATTTTTTCTATTTCTTTGAAATGTAGAGCTACATGTATTAGATATTGTCCTTTCAAAGAAATAAGACACTCTGGAATAATTAAATGATGGATGGAAACAAAAATTTCATTTGTGGTAAAGTTCAAATCAAACAAATTCTCTTGTTTCCATATTCCATATTCATATTCCAATTCTCTTGTTTTCAATATGGAATGGGCCTTTTATTCCCCTTAATTTCCATCCAATCTTAAATGTTCCTTTCTATACAAAATATTACTTAGATCATTATCTTTATCAGTGATTCTAATTGTTCCAGTGAGACTGAAATTAAAAGTTTCCAAAAGATAAAATCCTATATCTTGCACAAATATAATATGACCACATGTAAGAGATTCTACTTAACTCATTAATTAATAGAAAGACAGTGAAATGTTATGACTGATTCAGAGAGCATTTTAGAAGCTGAGTTATTTATGAGATGGTAAGATTCTTGAATTAGATACAAAATTGGTACATGTCCCAAAGGGCCATAAACTTTGTGCTGATCTGGTCCATCAGACAAAGCATTTGTATCTCCACTTTAACACTGAGCTACACTACATCTGGGGCCTTTTGTCAAGACTAAAGAGCTGGTTAAACTGTCTAGACAGTTTAATTCTTGGACAGCATTCACCTCCATGCAACACTTAAAATATATGCCACCTATCCTTTTTGCCTTCTTTGCAACTTCTACATATTTTTATGTTTTTTTTTTCTTTTTTTTAAATTTGCAGTATTTTTAATTTGATTTGTAATGTATTAGTTTCAGGTGTACAGCAAAGTGAATCAGTTATACATATGCATATATCCGCACTTTTTAGATTACTTTCCTATAAAGGTCATTACAGAGTGTTGAGCAGCACTATTTACAATAGCCAGGACATAGGCAATGGCACCCCACTCCAGTACTCTTGCCTGGAAAAGCCCATGGATGGAGGAGCCTGGTGGGCTGCAGTCCATGGGGTCGCTAAGAGTCGGACACGACTGAGCAACTTCATTTTCACTTTTCACTTTCCTGCATTGGAGAAGGAAATGGCAACCCACTCTAGTGTCCTTGGCTGGAGAATCCCAGGGACGGGGGAGCCTGGTGGGCTGCCATCTATGGGGTCACATAGAGTCAGACAAGACTGAAGCGACTTAGCAGCAGCAGCAGCAGCAGTAACCTAAATGTCCATCAACAGAGCAATGGACAAACAAGATGTGGTACACAATGGAATATTCTTCAGCCATAGAAGGAATGAAAGAATGCCATTTGTAGCAACATGGATGAACCTAAAAATTGACATACTGAGTGAAGTCAAACAGAGAAAGACAAATACCACATAATGTCACTTATATGTGGAATCTTACAAAATGGGTACAAATAAACGTTTCCACTTCTACATATTTTTATCCAGAAGTAATTTCAAAACTGTGCAGCTGCTCTCAGAATTTAGGAACACATTTCTATGTATAGTTAAAAATGTATAGGTTTCTGCTTGAGACTAATGCTATCCATTCCCAGCTCAGATTTTTCATCCTTTTCAGCGAATCTTCTCAGATTCTATGCAAATAGGCGTGCACACATTGAATTAAGGTAGTTATTGAATTTCACAGGAATGCCACTGAGATGAACTTAAACATATGTGAAGCTGAGAAATCACACTTTCTCTTCAAAATAAAAAGAAGCAGAATTAACAAGTAGTTAAAGGATTGTGTCTGATAACAGGGAGGAACACTTCCTTTAGAAAACTCACAGGTGGAGTAACAGTCAATGGAATGTGTACATTTTTTATAGGAGTTGAGTTTCTTTAAAGGCCATAAGATGGCTTAAGACTGTTTAGAGTCATTTGTATTTGTCTGATAAAACTCAATTCTAAGAAAACTTAGCGGTAATTGCTTCTACATTTGAACTTCGTGTAATGAATTGCTGATTGAAATTCAATGACTTTCCCATGTTTGATTTTTTTATCCCAAGCCAGTTTCTTTGAAAATGTATTGATGTTAAGAAAGTGATTCAAAGCTTTGAATGCAATTCTACATGGTATCTGCGATTTTTAGTGCATTGAAGCATAGTTGAGCTCAAATATGTGGACTGGTATTTATATCTATAGGCAGGGGAATGTCTTCCCTTCTCTTTTAGGTTTTAATGTACAAAGTATTTTGACTACTTGGATACACTTATTTTACTCAACTTTGAAGATAAATCAAAATCATTTGCTAAAATTATTGTAAACTTTTAAAAATCATTTCTGATAAAGAACTTGACTCCCTAATGGATATCACAGTAATAAAGAATACTTGTATTTCTTGAGGAAAAGTAGAAAATAGATTTGTAAACAACCACTCCTAATAATTTAAAATGTATGCAAAAACAATGTATATGATTTTACATACATTTTAAAAATGTGAAAGTTTATTAATTTAAATATGTACAAGTTTTATTCCTTGTTAAAGTAGCCTAGGAGAAGATATAGTGATTTTTCTGTAATCTTACAGGAAAAATGCCATGACTGGGTGGACAAGGGAGACATGAATGATACACAGTAAAGCCTCATTAACAAGCCCAGCCCTGTTATTGCCCATCTCAGGAGAACAGTTGGGACTTCCCCACATTCTTCTTCTCATGCCTGAATCCCACTTCTCACTTTCCAAAACCCTAACCTGCACAGGCTACCCTCCACATTGTTCCTCTGTCCATCTTCCAGGATCAGCCTATTTCTTCTTCTGACAGTTCTCAATGCCCTTGTTACAGGCTGTCACTAATGAAGTGAGAGGAAGAGGAAATTTCAACTAGGTAATATCAGGACACTCCTTAGAGACAAGAGAAAGCGTGCGGCTATAATTATCTGTTCTGTTCCCAGTCTATTCTGTTGTGTTCTGTTCTATTCGATTGCATTCCATTCCGTTGCTCAAGGAAACATCTCAAATCTTTTTTTTTTTTTCTTCATGGTCATTAAGACAGAAGAAACAAGAAACCATAATTATTTCACTCTAGGCTTCATGATTTAATCGTATAGAATTGTCTCTACTTCCCAGCATGCTACAGATTCTCTCATGGCCCTTATTTTCACTCAACACTGCTTCTTGTGCCTAGAAAATGTTTTCACTACCCCTTCTGGATGGTTCCATAGTTAAGTAGGTTACAAGATAAACAGCATTTTAAAAAATGATAACTCAAATTTGTACTATAGACAAAGACATAGTCAACAATTATGGCCAAAGATTTTTTTTAAAAAGATACATGCATTCTGAACATTATACAAATCAAAAAATAAAAAAGTAAGAGAGTAAAGAACAAGGCCCATGGCTTTGTCCTGACTCCCACTCTCAGCTCCATCATTTGTCAACTGACCATCCATACCTGTTTTTTCAACTTTTAAATAGAAAAAAAAAAATAGTACTTATAAAATTGCCATAAAGAGTTAAGCAAAGCAGTCTGTTTATTTCCTGACAGGTGCTGGGTTTGTTCCCTCCCCTGATACCGCCAGGTTTGGAACAATTTCCTTTTGAGTTATTATTATTTTAGTAGTTGTTAGTTATTGTTGTGGTGGTGGGATAGTCACTGAGTCATGTCTGACTTTTTGAGACCCCATGGTCTGTAGCCCGCCAGGCTCCCCTCTTCACAGGATTTTTCCACCAAGAATACTGGAGTGGACTGCTATTTCCACCTCCAGGGGATCCTCCCCACCCAGGGATTGAACCCATGCCTCTTGCGTCGCCTGGTTGGCAGGCGCTGAACCACTCTGGAAGCCCAATAATTGTCTATATTGGGCTAAAGTAATAGGTCCAGTTAGACAAATATTTTCCCAATTAAGATCCTAAAAATTGTATCAGTGTAATCCATGCTAAGTCACTTCAGTTGTCTCCAACTCTTTACAACCCCATGGATGGTAGCCCGAGAGGCTCCTGTGTCCGTGGGATTCTCCCGGCAAGAACAGTGGAGTGGGTTTCCATTTCCTCCGCAAGGGGATCTTTCCAGCCCAGGGATGGAACCCGCATCTCATGTCTCCTGCATTGGCAGGCGTGTTCTTTACCACTGCTGCCACCTGGGTCATCATTTAGAGAAAAAGCCTAGTAACCATAGCAAGTTTCTCTTGTAGCCATTTGTACGTTATGTGGGCCCCACTTCTGTGACACTCACTATGCCTCTTCAGTAAGATGCTGAAATAATGAAAGCAGAAATGTCATCTTCTCTGAGGAACTAATTTCAAGTAAAACTATGGGTTGAGTTTTATATCTGCACCTTGTCATCCATGGCTGCTATCACTCTCTTAACTGCTCCCTAGAGTGCCCTCTGCAGTCCGCGCGGTGCCATAGCACTTCTGGTCCCCACAAGGGACCTCTTGTTTCTGAATGTCTCATCAAGGAGTTAACTATTAATAAATAAAACCCAGTGTGTTCGTGACACTTTGAAGTAAATGTTTATTCGGTTCTAAGCCAGCTGTCCAAGCAGATATTTGCCTCAAATTAATTTCAATGAAAATGTTGGGTTTGGATTTATGTTATTTTTACTGGAATTTACTTATATAATTCAACATTTATTAGACTGAAGAGTGACCAAATTAGTTCTTTTTTATAGAAGTCTCTCTGTCCCCTTCAAAGATTAAAAATGCCCTCACTTATTTCTCTGCAAATATTCTAATTTAAATTCTTATTGGCAAAAAAATTTTCCAGGCAATTTTCTTGTTAATCCATTAATGAAATACGCTTCTGACAGATGGAGCTTTGCTTGCAATTACTGTTATTTTTGCCTACGAATAATATCAAGTCTTTTCTCAAAACAAAATGCTTTTGTTGCCAACTCAGGTTAATACTCTCTTGTTTTCATTTCACCACCAGTTTCTTGGAAGAGCCATTCCCCAGCCCTTTCCCTGATTTTGAACCATTCTTTAGCCTAAAGATGTTTCACCTGCAACTGGGTTGGCATGCAGGGTCCTTGGAAGGATTTGTAGGATTAACAAAAAGGCTTCCAGTTGCTTTATCCCCAAATAATAATTTGTTCCAAATAGAAGTAGGTGGGAGGCTCTGCCCCCAACAATGGAAGATTCCTGATCCAAGCTAGGGGTACCTCATACCACCCTCTGTGCAGATGTAACACTGAAGGCTCGAGAAGGCTCTCCCAGCAGCGATGGGTACCAAATAACACAGAAAAATGTGATCTTTTCTCCTTTTTCATTGTGAAACACTTCAAGCATTCTGAAAATTGTTATTCCATTGCTAAGTCCTGTTTGACTATTTGTGACCCCAGGCTCTGCTGTGCTTAACTGTCTCCTGGAATTTGCTCAAGTTCATGTCCATTGAGTCAGTGGTACTATCTATCTTATTCTCTGCCACCAACTTTTCCTTTTGCATTCAGTCTTCCTAGAATCAGGATCTTTTCCAGTGAGTTGGCTCTTTGCATCAGGTGGCCACAGAAGTACAGACAAATAAAAGAAGTACCCAAGTGCTTACAATCCAGCTTCATTAAATCTTAGCACGGTCCCATATTTGCTTTTATATTTCAAGAAAATCACACAATCAGATAGAGATGAAGCCCTCTATGTGCTTACCAGTTCCCACCCCTCTGCCTCCTATAATCTGGTTCCTGATTTCAGCTACCATTGTTCATGTATGTGTGACAGAGATACATACATATATATATATAATTATTTTGGATGTTTTAAAACTTTACATAACTTGTGTGATTCTTTATGTATCACTTTGCAAATTAAATGTTTTGGGGGTTTTGTTTTGCTTAAAATTATGTACTTTTTAGATTTATCTGCAAAGTTCCCCAAAATGCTGGATGGTGTTTCATGTTATAAAAACACCAAAATTAGGATGACTATTCTTCTGGTACTGAGGATGTTGATGACTTCAGATTTCTGTTATACTAGCAATGCTAACAATGCCACAGTGAGCTTTGGGGGGGTGTCTCCATGTGTGCAGTGTGTAAGGATTTCTCAGAGTTATTCCTAGAAGGGAAATTGCTACCATACATGATGTACAGCCATAGGCTGAGAACTAGAGAATTCTTGAAAACAGTTGTGTAAATCTCCCCGAACCTCCAAACCTGTTTAATTTCTATATTTCCTCAATGACCTTCATGATGGTCAGATTTTTTTTAATTTTATGTGTATAATCAGATCATTCATTGTCTCTGCAGTTATCATTACTATGATTGTTAATGAGGCTCAGCATCTTTATTATTAATTGATTGAATTTTCTTTCATACTCATTGTTCATTTTTCAATAGTTTTTTTTAATTGATTTTAGGATGGCTCAGTGTGTTCTGCATACCAGTTTTGGTCTCAGGCACTTTTGCTTTACTCTTACCCTTGGGAAAACCGCCACTACTGGGAATGTCAACAGAAATAGTGCATTTTGTCCTGTTTCCCATGTTCCTTTTCACCCTTTCTGTTATTTGCTTTTTTAAGTTAAATGGACAAAGACAGAAAGAAGATGATTAGAATAAAATCACCCACCTGCGTTTGCTTGCTGTGTTTGGCTTCCTTGGTGGCTCAGATGGTAAAGAATCCCCCTGAAATGTAGGAGACCTGGGTAAGATCCCTGGGTCAGGAAGACCCCCTGGAGAAGGAAATGGCGGCGCACTCCAGTATTCCTGCCTGGAGAAATCCATGGAAAGAGGAGCCCGGCGGGCTACAGTCCATGGAGTCGCAAGGTTGGATACAACTCAGCAACTAACAGTGACACTTCTCATTGATGAAAATTATGAGTATTTCCGAGGCTCCTGTAAGAGCCTTTTGGCTAAATGTAGTGATTAAAAATGACTGAAATTCTCCTAGAAGCACAAACCAACTTCATTTCCCCCACTGCATCAAGGATTCCGAAAATGATGGCACAAGAAAGGACCTTTGGTCTCATTAATGCTGAACAGCCCGTTTTGTAAGCAAGCCCCTGAGACCCAGAGTTGAGACTTTCAATAAACCAAAACTCTAGTCTACCTGTGTCCTGCACCACTTTTCTTTTTTTTAAGAAGAGGAAATTTATTCAATATAATTTAATTTTTGTATATATTTTGGCCACGCCATGTGCCTACCACATGTCCCGCCATCTGGGATCTTAGTTCCCCAATCAGGGATCAAACCTGTGTCCCCTGCCGTGGAAGTGCAGAGTCGTAATCACTGGACCACCAAGAAAGTCCCCGACTAGAGTTTTTCATTATAGTGCCTATACCGATAGTTATCGAAAATGTACTAATTATTTGATTATGTGTTAAATCACATTGGCTAATTTCTGCCTCTCCATTGTAACATCAGCTTCATGAGGACAAGACCACCATCTTGGTTTGTGCTGAATTCCCCATCACCAGGGATATTAGTAGGTGCTTACTACATATCTGTTTAATGCACTGAGTGCCTACCACATGTCAGTTACTATATTAGAATCTGAGAATGTGTTAATAAGAAAAAGTTCTTAACAAAGAATTATTGTTAGCATATCTATATTCACAGAGTTAGCTACAGTTTGGGGCAGGAGATTAGTTCCCCTGGTCCACTGAATACCTCCACATCTAA
>SJYW01011285.1:1629240-1655658 GCA_006410735.1 Raphicerus campestris
ACTCCGGGAATTGATGATGGACAGGGAGGCCTGGCTTGCTGCCGTCCATGGGGTCAAAAGGAGTTGGACACAACTGAGCGACTGAACTGGACTGAACTATAAAGATGAAGGGCCCTGAATGTGAAATTTGAAGAAGCAGTGATTTTAAAGCGCAGTGCCTGAAACATGTCACGTGCCCTGCAATTATTAGTTTCCTTAGAAGACACCTCAATTTAGGGGGTAGGGTAATGGAAAATAAAGAACAGACTAATCTATTCTGTCCAATGGCATAAGAGCTGGAACACTGCTAACGATGAGGCGAGTCCAGTCTCATTTTGCAACACACTGGCTCTAGGACCGGAGCTGTGGTTTCTCATTGCTTCTGTGCTTCCTGTATTTAAACAATTGGAAGGAAAGGGGTCATTATGCTTTAACTTCACATATTTGGTTGGAGAATTAATGTCTGTAAACTACTGTGAGACTGATGGATAACAGGATANCTATGAGATACAGCTTAGAATATTTGGATAGTAATGAATGCTCACTGCTTGAAGCTTCACTCACAGAATGTTCTAGCCATTCCAGAACAGGAAAGTGTTTGAAAATTACCATGTTGGACTGAAGGTCTCTGCAATAATTATAATCCACAGACAGTGGTGATTGTGTTCAGTGGGAATGGACGGCAGGAGGAAATATTCTAGAGAAAAACAAGTGGAAGTGAAAGTCTCCCAGTCATGTCCGACTCTGCGACCCCATCTCTAGGCCAGAATACTTGAGTGTGTAGCCTTTCCCCTCTCCAGGGGATATTCCCAACCCAGGGATGGAACCTTAGGTCTCCCACATAGCAGGTGGATTCTTTTAAGAATACTGGAATGGGTAGTCTAACCCTTCTCCAGCGGATCTTCCCAACCCAGGAATTGAACCGGGGTCTCCTGCATTGCAGGTGGATTCGTTACCAACTGAACTATCAGGAAACCCTTAGAGGAAAACAAAGCATATCTCAGATGGTTTTATCAGTGGCTTCATAGTGTTCTGCTTTGTTCAGCTCTGTCAGTGAGGGTTAACTGTGCCTGTCCCCTGTATCACACAGGTCTGTCCTTCATAACAACAGGCTAGAGTTAAAGGAGATGAATATTTTTGCTAGTAGATGACTGCCCCACTCCTGCTTCCACAGATGAGCAGCAAGGAGCTTAAAGACAGTTTTCTGGAGAACCCGAAATGAACGACTCCTTTGCTGAGTCTTAGACTACCATCTGCATCACCCACTCCTAATTTTAAAAGATACTTTTGGCAGTCTGTATTTTCCTCTTCGGACCAAAAAAAAGAAAATTTTTTTTTCATTATCCCTTTCTTCTTCTTTTTATTTAGCTATTGTTTTTGTTGTGCTGGGTCTTCGCTGTGAGCAGGGGCTGCTCTCTTATTATGGTGCCTGGGCTCACTGCAGTGGCTCCTCTTGTTTCTGAGCACAGGCTCTAGGCACACGGGCTTAGTTGTTCTGCACCATGTGGCATCTTCCCAGACCAGGGGTGGACCCATGTCCCCTGTATTGGCAGGGGGATTCTTAACCACTGGACCACCAGGCAAGTCTATCCCTTTATTCTTTTGATCCACATTGGATTAATTTCCTCTCCTCCATCATCTCTATGATGATGTAATGTGCTTCCTTAAGAAAAGACATGATTGTGCTGAAGGATGGTGTTGAAGGTGTGTGTGTGTATGTGTGTTTGTGTGTATCTGTGTGATCTCTGCAGATTCACATATGGCAAAGATGTCATATGCAATTATCTCTCTAAAAAGAGCTTAAGAAACAAAGGCAAGAGATACCCAGAAACATGATCCATTTAGAAAAATAATCTTGCAATAAACAGCACTTTGTATTTCTCTTTTGTTCTTCAGAATTGAAGTCATTAACATGAAAAGCAGCTCTGTCTTTCTTCCCCAGTTAATCTGCTCTGACTGATTACTACTAGCTCCCTCGCGGACTAACTATTGTCTCCTGGTCGCTGTGCGTCCCTGGCTATAGGTTCTGTGTGGATGGGCTCTCGCTGGCTTTGGGCTCTGTTCAGCATGGGGACCCGAGAGCAACAGCGGCTCAGGGCTTCGCACTCTCCAGCGATGTTCAGGGTAAGTGGCAGGAAGGCAGCCAGCGGGCTCCTCACCCTGAGTTAACGCAGAACCCTGCAAATCCCTGAGCAATCCCAAGCTTGGCTACTCACTCCACACTGACAGGACAGGCTCAAGCCCACTCCTGGAATGCAGAAGAGGTATGTTCCATGAGTAGGAACCAGACCATGCTGGGACTTCATTGACCAGGACCAGGAGACACACCGAGGTCCATGGGAGTCCAGCCCGCCCATCCTTCCCGTGTCCACCCTTTGGCTCCACTAAGTGTCACACGTCCCATAGCTGGAGCTGCCCTCTTTGCTCGGCTCTAAGGGACACCGGTTCTTGAGGAAGGATCTGATAATAGCAGTTTTACTACAGTGGGAATATAAACTGATGTTAAATTATTCAGAGGGGTTTTTAAAGCTAATTGTAGACTAAAAGCTGTCATTCACCCAATGAAGCTTGCTGCATTCCTCCTACGTGTCAGTCACCGTGCTCCATTCTGGAATTAGAAAAACTACATTTGTAGGGTGTTTTACAAATCCACAAAACCCCTTCATGGTTCAGTTCAGAAAACCAAGAATCCCAAGCAGATATTAATGAAGCGCTTGCTTTGTTTCTTTCATTATTTGAATACAATGATAATTGTTCTATATTTCACAAGGAAGCTTAGGATTACAAGATTGCTTCAACCAGATTTCCAGTGCAAATAGTTTAGAAATGGACAAAAATAAACAACCTAAATTAACAGTGACTCTGTGGGCTAAAATTAACCATCAAATAAACCATTCTTCAATAAGCAAAGTGAAAGAAGGAAAAGGAATGTGTCAATAATGCATCAATACAAAAACCTTGCTGCAGTCCCATGTAAAATTGTCATATTACACATATTTTTCAAGAAAAAAATTGTTAATGATTTTCCAAGCAACTAAATCAGTGTTACAAACGTTAACTTATAAATGATATTATCCTGGATTTTGAGAAACTGAATATATATTTTTGTTTGATTTTGTAGTGACCTATAATGTAGGTTAATTGAAACATTTACAGGGTATGTCAAACTCCCCAGATATCACCAGATGGCCCTAACTGAGAAGTAAAGAAGAACACCATTGGATATTTCAGCAGGGTTTCAGATTATTAGATAACAAGCAATCTTTTCTACTGCAGAATACCTATACATGTTGAATAAAATGTAACAAACTTTCTCTGATATAACCTGGTTGCAAGTATGTAAGGAAAATCCACAAGAGCCAAAAATAGTTGGAAGCTGAATTAACCCCCATTTACCCCACCAAGAATAACCCCTACAAGCGGATGATTCAGACACATGTCTAGAGAGCCTGGAGAACTGAAGGCTTATCTTTCAGTCAAAGAACAGAACAACAAAGAAAAGCCATCTACCAGTAAAAAGGAGACAATTAGAACTGAGATTCCAGAAAGTGTAAGTACCAACATTAACATGTACACATTACCATTATAAGACACACACCATTAATTATTTCTTAACATTATTAAAGAATATACTTTCGAATTCTGGTGCTGGAGAAGACTCCTAAGAGTCCCTTGGACTGCAAGGAGATATCTAATTAGTCAATCTTGAAGGAAATCAGCTATGAATACTCATTGGCGGGACTGATGGCTGAAGCTGAAGCTCCAGTACTTTGGCCACCTNCTAGGCTAGGTGCCCTGTGGGGCTCTGGGCGGGGGGTCTTAGGTGAAGGAACAGAGCCCAGTGGATCTGCATTGGAGTACAGGACACAGGCAGTAACATGCAGATGCGTGGAAAGTTAGTAGATAGGAGTTCATTCAAGACATATGAAAATTCTGTGTATTGGGCTTCCCTTGTAGCTCAGCTGGTAAAGAGCCTGTCTGCAGTGCAGGAGACCCAGTTCGATCCCTGGGTTGGGAAGATCCCCTGGAGAAGGAAATGGCAACCCACTCCAGTATCCTTGCCTGGAAAATCTCATGGACAGAGGGGCCTGGTGGGCTGCAGTCCACGGGGTCGCAGAGTTGGGCACAACTGAGCGAATAACACTTACACTTACTTAACCTGGGACTAGCAGTTGGCATAATGTAAGGGCCAGGTGAAGGGCTTCCCTGGCGGCTCAGTGGTAAGGAATCCTCCTACAAGGTAGGAGATATGAGTTCAATCCCTGGGTCAGGAAGATCCCCTGGAGGAGGATATGGCAACCTACTCCAGTATTCCCACCTGGGAGATCCCATGGACGGAGGAGCCTGGCAGGCTGCAGCCCATGGGGTTGCAAGAATCAAACACGAGTTGGCGACTAGACCACTAACACCAAGCCACAGGCGCTATTAAAGGCTAGAGCTTACCCAACTAGAATTCAGATCAAGAACCTATGGTCTTGAGTCACATAGTCCTGATCACCACAAATGTAGTCCACAGTGGTGGATAAGGGCATATATCTTGGAACCAGACTCCAGGATTCAAATCCTGATTATCATACTTAGTAGCTGTTTAATGATGGACAAGATATTTAGACTTTCTAAGCCTCAGTTTCCTCATCTGTAAAATAGGTACAATAATAGCCTAGCAACCCCCATGGGATCAAAGGCATTGTTATGAGAACTTTGTCCAATGCATGATAGATTTTGCAGGTGCCAATTATTGCTATGAGGACCTACAAAGTCCAAACCACAGACTTTCTGGTTCTGGCCATTGGACATGACAGCATCTGTGTCCCAGAGGGTCAAGATGAAATAGCTGTTATTTCTTACCCTTCTCACCACCTCCTTCCGTCACCTCCCACCTCCACAATCAACCCACTTCAGAGCATCACTTGTCTCAGGAACTGCACACTTATTTTTTTCTCAACTGTGTGTTATTTGTTTAACATTTCATGCTTTTCTCAGGGTGAAGAAAACAGAAAGGACCAACAAATTAATTTGACTCTAAAATTCCATTTGAACTATGAGATACAGCTTAGAATATTTGGATAATAATGAATGCTCACTGCTTGAAGCTTCACTCACAGAATGTTCTAGCCATTCCAGAACAGTAAAGTGTTTGAAAATTACCATGTTGGACTGAAGGTCTCTGCAATAATTAAAATCCACAGACAGTGGTGATTGTGTTCAGTGGGAATGGACGGCAGGAGGAAACGTTCTAGAGAAAAACAAGTGGAAGTGGAAGTCTCCCAGTCATGTCCGACTCTGCGACCCCATCTCTAGGCCAGAACACTTGAGTGTGTAGCCTTTCCCCTCTCCAGGGGATATTCCCAACCCAGGGATGGAACCTTAGGTCTCCCACATAGCAGGTGGATTCTTTTAAGAATACTGGAATGGGTAGTCTAACCCTTCTCCAGCGGATCTTCCCAACCCAGGAATTGAACCGGGGTCTCCTGCATTGCAGGTGGATTCTTTACCAACTGAACTATCAGGAAGCCCTTAGAGGAAAACAAAGCATATCTCAGATGGTTTTATCAGTGGCTTCATAGTGTTCTGCTTTGGTCAGCTCTGTCAGTGAGGGTTAACTGTGCCTGTCCCCTGTATCACACAGGTCTGTCCTTCATAACAACAGGCTAGAGTTAAAGGAGATGAATATTTTTGCTGGTAGATGACTGCCCCACTCCCGCTTCCACAGATGAGCAGCAAGGAGCTTAAAGACAGTTTTCTGGAGAACCCGAAATGAACGACTCCTTTGCTGAGTCTTAGACTACCATCTGCATCACCCACTCCTAATTTTAAAAGATACTTTTGGCAGTCTGTATTTTCCTCTACGGACCAAAAAAAAGAAAAATTTTTTTTCATTATCCCTTTCTTCTTCTTTTTATTTAGCTATTGTTTTTGTTGTGCTGGGTCTTCGCTGTGAGCAGGGGCTACTCTCTTGTTATGGTGCCTGGGCTCACTGCAGTGGCTCCTCTTGTTTCTGAGCACAGGCTCTAGGCACACGGGCTTAGTTGCTCTGCACCATGTGGCATCTTCCCAGACCAGGGGTGGACCCGTGTCCCCTGTATTGGCAGGGGGATTCTTAACCACTGGACCACCAGGCAATTCCATCCCTTCATTCTTCTGATCCACAGAATTGGATTAATTTCCTCTCCTCCATCATCTCTATGATGATGTAATGTGCTTCCTTAAGAAAAAACATGATTGTGCTGAAGGATGGTGTTGAAGGTGTGTGTGTGTATGTGTGTTTGTGTGTATCTGTGTGATCTCTGCAGATTCACATATGGCAAAGATGTCATATGCAATTATCTCTCTAAAAAGAGCTTAAGAAACAAAGGCAAGAGATACCCAGAAACATGATCCATTTAGAAAAATAATCTTGCAATAAACAGCACTTTGTATTTCTCTTTTGTTCTTCAGAATTGAAGTCATTAACATGAAAAGCAGCTCTGTCTTTCTTCCCCAGTTAATCTGCTCTGACTGATTACTACTAGCTCCCTCGCGGACTAACTATTGTCTCCTGGTCGCTGTGCGTCCCTGGCTATAGGTTCTGTGTGGATGGGCTCTCGCTGGCTTTGGGCTCTGTTCAGCATGGGGACCCGAGAGCAACAGCGGCTCAGGGCTTCGCACTCTCCAGCGATGTTCAGGGTAAGTGGCAGGAACGCAGCCAGCGGGCTGCTCACCCTGAGTTAACGCAGAACCCTGCAAATCCCTGAGCAAACCCAAGCTTGGCTACTCACTCCACACTGACAGGACAGGCTCAAGCCCACTGCTGGAATGCAGAAGAGGTATGTTCCATGAGTAGGAACCAGACCACGCTGGGACTTCATTGACCAGGACCAGGAGACACACCGAGGTCCATGGGAGTCCAGCCCGCCCATCCTTCCCGTGTCCACCCTTTAGCTCCACTAAGTGTCACACGTCGCACAGCTGGAGCTGCCCTCTTTGCTCGGCTCTAAGGGACACCGGTTCTTGAGGAAGGATCTGATAATAGCAGTTTTACTACAGTGGGAATATAAACTGATGTTAAATTATTCAGAGGGGTTTTTAAAGCTAATTGTAGACTAAAAGCTGTCATTCACCCAATGAAGCTTGCTGCATTCCTCCTACGTGTCAGTCACCGTGCTCCATTCTGGAATTAGAAAAACTACATTTGTAGGGTGTTTTACAAATCCACAAAACCCCTTCATGGTTCAGTTCAGAAAACCAAGAATCCCAAGCAGATATTAATGAAGCGCTTGCTTTGTTTCTTTCATTATTTGAATACAATGATAATTGTTCTATATTTCACAAGGAAGCTTAGGATTACAAGATTGCTTCAACCAGATTTCCAGTGCAAATAGTTTAGAAATGGACAAAAATAAACAACCNAATCCACAAAACCCCTTCATGGTTCGGTTCAGAAAACCAAGAATCCCAAGCTGATATTAATGAAGCGCTTGCTTTGTTTCTTTCATTATTTGGATACAATGATAATTGTTCTATATTTCACAAGGAAGTTTAGAATTACAAGATTGCTTCAACCAGATTTCCAGCGCAAATAGTTTAGAAATGGACAAAAATAAACAACTTAAATTAACAGTGACTCTGTGGGCTAAAATTAGCCATCGAATAAACCATTCTTCAATAAGCAAAGTAAAAGAAGGAAAAGGAATGTGTCAATAACGCATCAATACAAAAACCTTGCTGCAGTCCCATGTAAAATTGTCATATTACACATATTTTTCAATAAAAAAATTGTTAGTGATTTTCCAANAATAAACCATTCTTCAATAAGCAAAGTGAAAGAAGGAAAAGGAATGTGTCAATAATGCATCAATACAAAAACCTTGCTGCAGTCCCATGTAAAATTGTCATATTACACATATTTTTCAAGAAAAAAATTGTTAATGATTTTCCAAGCAACTAAATCAGTGTTACAAACGTTAACTTATAAATGATATTATCCTGGATTTTGAGAAACTGAATATATATTTTTGTTTGATTTTGTAGTGACCTATAATGTAGGTTAATTGAAACATTTACAGGGTATGTCAAACTCCCCAGATATCACCAGATGGCCCTAACTGAGAAGTAAAGAAGAACACCATTGGATATTTCAGCAGGGTTTCAGATTATTAGATAACAAGCAATCTTTTCTACTGCAGAATACCTATACATGTTGAATAAAATGTAACAAACTTTCTCTGATATAACCTGGTTGCAAGTANTCAGTCTCTGGGTGGGCAGTAGCAGAGAAGTCCTTGAAGAGACTGAGGGCAGTTTATAGCATTTGGAGTTGCTCTGCTGTTTCCTCTAACATTCCTCGAGGCTTCCCCAGAGTCTCAGTGGAAAAGATTCCACCTGCAATGCAGGAAACCAGAGTTCGATTCCTGGGTCATGAAGATACCCCTGAAGAAGGAAATGGGTTGCCTGGAGAATCCCATGTACAAAAGAGCCTGGCAGATTTACAATCCGTGGAGATCACAAAAGAGTCAGACACTACTGAAACGACTTAGCATGCACACGTAACGTTCTTCACAGTGGTGTCGTTTCTCATTTTCCCCTAAATTTTTAAAGGGGATGAATACCTGCATTGTGTAACTGCTTCTGTACCCTTATACATGAGTCCTTCCAAGGAAACAGTGCTGTCTGTTCTTGATCCACCATGGACAACTGCCTCTCTCCAATGCATATGACCCCATAACCAAAGCTGTTTGCCTGGAATAGTCCTCTCTTTCTAGAAAGCCAGTCTAAAATGGCTCCTGTTTTCTCCCACTTGAATAAAGCTCTAACACTGTCATCTGTTGAAAGACAAATTGTCAATACTTACTGGAATGTTAGAAAGCAGCACTGAAGCTGTATCTGAAGCTGCAAAATGGCATTTGAAGCCATCCAAAGATATTGGCAATCAGAGATCCAAGGAATAGAAAATCACTGTAATTATTGGCCCTTATGCCTGAAAACATCAATTCTCTTTTTCTTGCCTGAAATTGCAGGGTCCCTATACATGTGCAATGTGTGGGGTACATTAAAGAGAAGGCACTCTTTGTTAGTAATCAGATATTATTTCTTTTAAAGCAAGGGGTAGAAAGCAGAGGAGAGACGGAGGAAATAGCTTTTGTTCTCAGCAGCCGTGTGTATGATGTGCCTTCATGGTGTCTTCGCAAAACTGAGAATAGGACAGAAAAAGATTCTATGAGCTTTGACCTGTGGTTTTGGGTGTCACAAGTAATGTCTCCAGGTCTGGGCTTCTGGAACCTTCTACAGGGTCAGACCTGAGCCTCAGGGAGAGGAAATTGTTATTCACAGTAACAGGGTGGGACAGACGAAAGGAGATCAGAGGGTCAGAGCTCCCCCGTTTGATGTCACCCCGACCCCGGAGCCGTAACCTGCTTCTCGTGACATTTTTGCCTTCACAGAGGTTTCCTAAGGCAGTTTTTCAACAGATTTGAAGGTTACTGTCCCTCAGCCCAGGTAACCTCTCCTGAGTTCCTCTCTGCACAGTGACAAATGCAGATGGAAAAGCAGGCTCAGCCTTCCCATTTCTCAAAGAAATTAAAGACATTTAAAAAGAAGCAAGGAGACGACAGGGACCTTGGCAATGAGTTAAAGGTAAAGAGGAAAAGAAGGAGCCTGGTTCAGTGTCCATCACAGTGGCATGTTTCTTAGGAAAGGAAAAGGTCCCTCCTAAGGTTTATACGAAATCAGAAATTTTAGAAAACTGTTGTCTCCCGACACATGGAACATGAAGAGCTACCGAGGGCAGCTTAGATGACAGAAAACTGACAGTTTCTATCCATGTGAAAAAGCAAGTTAAACTCATTTACAAGGGTCAGTCCACTCCTTTCAAACCAATTCAGGAAATGTACCAAGGACTGGAGTCCCTGCGCTGGCTTATTAGCATTTTCAGCAGGAATGTCAGTCAAGTGGGGACCTAGGCTTTCTGTCTCCATGCCTTCCTCTTTGTATCCTCTCCGCTGAAAATGAGCTGGAAACACAGACCCTTTTCAATAAGAAACTTCAAAAGAGTCAATTTAAAGTGAAGTTGCAAATTAGGCTCCTCTCTAGACATTTGGGACACAAAACCCTTCACTGGGGAAGTTAAGTAGGTACCGATGTCCTACATACCTTCAGTCTTCACGGAGAGTCCACACTAGGCTAGGTGCCCTGTGGGGCTCTGGGCGGGGGGTCTTAGGTGAAGGAACAGAGCCCAGTGGATCTGCATTGGAGTACAGGACACAGGCAGTAATATGCAGATGCGTGGAAAGTTAGTAGACAGGAGTTCATTCAAGACATATGAAAATTCTGTGTATTGGGCTTCCCTTGTAGCTCAGCTGGTAAAGAGCCTGTCTGCAGTGCAGGAGACCCAGTTCGATCCCTGGGTTGGGAAGATCCCCTGGAGAAGGAAATGGCAATCCACTCCAGTATCCTTGCCTGGAAAATCTCATGGACAGAGGAGCCTGGTGGGCTGCAGTCCACGGGGTCGCAGAGTTGGGCACAACTCAGCAAATAACACTTACACTTACTTAACCTGGGACTAGCAATTGG
This sequence comes from Raphicerus campestris, assembly GCA_006410735.1. Taxonomy (NCBI): domain Eukaryota; kingdom Metazoa; phylum Chordata; class Mammalia; order Artiodactyla; family Bovidae; genus Raphicerus; species Raphicerus campestris. Next base: position 1,639,768 of record SJYW01011285.1, read on the forward strand.
CATAATGTAAGGGCCAGGTGAAGGGCTTCCCTGGCGGCTCAGTGGTAAGGAATCCTCCTGCAAGGTAGGAGATATGAGTTCAATCCCTGGGTCAGGAAGATCCCCTGAAGGAGGAAATGGCAACCTACTCCAGTATTCCCGCCTGGGAGATCCCATGGACGGAGGAGCCTGGCGGGCTGCAGCCCATGGGGTTGCAAGAATCAAACACGAGTTGGCGACTAGACCACTAACACCAAGCCACAGGCACTATTAAAGGCTAGAGTTTACCCAACTAGAATTCAGATCAAGAACCTATGGTCTTGAGTCACATGGTCCTGATCACCACAAATGTAGTCCACAGTGGTGGATAAGGGCATATATCTTGGAACCAGACTCCAGGATTCAAATCCTGATTCTCATACTTAGCAGCTGTTTAATGATGGACAAGATATTTAGACTCTCTAAGCCTCAGTTTCCTCATCTGTAAAATAGGTACAATAATAGCCTAGCAACCCCCATGGGATCAAAGGCATTATTATGAGAACTTTGTCCAATGCATGATAGATTTTACAGGTGCCAATTATGCTATGAGGACCTACAAAGTCCAAACCACAGACTTTCTGGTTCTGGCCATTGGACATGACAGCATCTGTGTCCCAGAGGGTCAAGATGAAATAGCTGTTATTTCTTACCCTTCTCACCACCTCCTCCCGTCACCTCCCACCTCCACAATCAACCCACTTCAGAGCATCACTTGTCTCANCAGAGGTATAGAACGGACTTTTGGCCTCTGAGGGAGAAGGGGAGGGTGGGATGATTTGGGAGAATGGCATTGAAACATGCATACTATCATATAAGGAATGAAGCACCAGTCTATGTTCAATACAGGATACAGGATGCTTGGAGCTGGTGCACGGGGATGATCCAGAGAGATGATATGGGGTGGGAGGTGGGGAAGCACTGTTCACCTTTCCAGGTAACAGGTGAGACTACCCTCAATGGGAAGGGAGAGGAGCAGTGGAGAGACATACATTAGATGCTAGTAATTCCTATGTTCTCCTATTCTTTAGATTTTTTAAAAATTGGAGTATAATTACTTTGCAATGTCGTGTTAGTTTCTGCTGTACAACAAAGTGAATCAGCTGTATGTTTACATACATTCCCTCCCTCTTGAATCTGCCTCCCACCCTTCTCCCATCTACCCCTCTAGGTCATCAGAGAGCACCAAGCTTCCCTCTTCTATTTTTTTTTCTTTTTTGAAAACAGGATAAGTATAAACAGAAAATCTAAAATATTCTTCTTCCGTGTGGATCATTTTGTCTTCCCTCTGTAGTGTGTGAGTTAGATATAGATGTAGGAGAACATCACATGCATCATTTTCATGGTCAAGACTCACAAAACGTCTGATATGCCCACCACACATGCCTGCTTTTGCCAGCTAATATCTCGACAGCTCTTTAACAGGACATGCCTTGTTTCTGCCCCCACATTCTGCCAAGACTGGCATCTGTGAATCACTGAATGGAAGGGTGCTTGCCAAAGTCCAGATGAGAAATAAAGAACTAGAAGCATTTGAAAGAGCATATGGCAGCATACATGACTTAACTTGGTAACTGATTCAATGTGTGGAATCAAAAGAAAAGAAAAATTAATGTTGATTTCCATGCCCAGTTTCCTGGAGGGTTGAGATCCGTGGAAATGATGGTGATGGTAGCTTCTGTAGAAACAAAAGGCACAGAGTAAAAGTGACTTAGGAGAAAAAGGTGTCCATTCATTTGGGGGCCCATCTGAGTGTTTAATCCTAAAAGTAAAACTGGAATTTGGTGGATAGCTAGATCTGGAGATAAATATGTTTGGGTTAGTCCACAAGACCAAGCAAAGTTGCTCAGTCATGTCCGATTCTTTGAAACCCCATGGACAGTAGCCTACCACGCTCCTTCATCCATGGGATTTTCCAGGCAAGAGTACTGGAATGGATTGCCATTTCCTTCTCCAGAGTATCTTCCCAATCCAGGGATCGAACCTGGGTCTCCTGCATTGTAGGCAGATGCTTTACCATCTGAGCCACTTGCAATAATTGAAACATAACAATAACAAATACAAACAATACTGTCAATGTGAAGAAAAAATATTAAAGGGAATTATATTTTACAACTGGGAGATAGTGCAGGACAGCTTGGTGTGCTTCAGTCCATGGGATTGCAAAGAGTCAGACCTGACTTAGTGATTGAACAAATATTTTACAGGCTGAAAAAAGTGAGAAGATCAAGTTAAAAAGGAGGACCAGAAAAATAGAGTGTCCTCAGGCAAAAGAGAATTTCCATGAATGGGAGCTCAATAATGTCCAAGGCAGAAGGGAATTGTAACATAGTGAAAACTAGTAATCTGTTATAATTGGTACCTTCAATATCATTGCTTTATTATTATTTTCTTCTTTGATAGAGAAAGAAATTCCCAGATAGATGTTGGTTTGCAAAGTAGTAAGCAGGAAGGGAGAAAACACATACAGATTTTTCTTTAAAACAGTTTGGCAGTGATAGGAGGAAATGAAGGCAGAAGGTTTGATTTTCAGTTCATGTTGGATGTAAGCAGGATGAGACATCATTAAGTTTTTAGACCTAAGGAAGACCCAATGGAGTGAACAAATTAAAGGTACAACAAATTATAAATCATTCATTGCTGGTGGAAATGCAATGAAATATACAGCCACTTTAGAAACCATCTGATAGTGTCTTACAAAATTTAATTTCCTAACATACAATCTAGCAATCATGTTTTTGATATTTACCCAAAAGAATTTAATCTTATATACACACACAAAAATCTGTACACAGATCTTTATAGCTGCTCTGTTTGTAAATGTCCAAACTTGGAAGCAACCAAGATGTCCCTCAGTCAGTAGGCAAATAGGTAAGTAAACTGAGCTGTCTCTAGACAGTGGAATATTATTCAGTGCTATAAAGAAATGTACTATCAAGTCATGATATATTAGGTCATGATTTGACAGCAAGGAGATCAAACCAGTCAATCCTAAAGGAAATCAACCCTAAATATTCACTGGAAGGACTGATGGTGAAGCTGAAACTCCAATACTTTGACCACCTGATGTGAAGAACTGACTCATTGGAAAAGACCCTGATGCTGGGCAAGACTGAGGGCAGGAGGAGAAAGGGAAACAGAGGATGAGATGGTTGGATGGCATCATCAACTAAATGGACAGGATTTTGAGCAAACTCCAGGAGACAGTGAAAGACAGGAAGTTTAGCATGCTGCAGTCCATGGGGTCACAAAGAGTCAAAAATGACTGGGCGACTGAACAACGACAAAGTCATGAAAGAAACTTGAATGCTTATTACTAAGTGAAAGAAGCCTATTTGAGAAGACTACATGCTGTATGATGCCAACTATGTTACTTTCTGGAAAAGGCAGAGCTATAGAGAAAGCAAAAAGGTCAGTGGTTGTCATGGACTAGTAGGGAGGGAACGATGATAAGATGGAACCCCAAATTTTTAGGGCAGTGAAACCACTCTGATATTATGATGGCTTGTTGTCATTTAGTCACTAAGTTGTGTTCAATTCTTTGAAATCTCATGGACTGCAGCCCACTAGGCTCCTCTGTCCAAGGGATTTCCCAGGCAAGAACACTGGAGTGAGTGGCCATTTCCTTCTGCAAGGATCTTCCCAACCCAGGGATCAAACTCACGTCCTGCATTGGCAGGTGGATTCTTTACCACTGAGCCACCTAGGAAGCCCATAATGGTGGGTACATTTATTCAAACCCATATAATGTACAGCACCAAGATTAAACCTTAATGTTAACTATAGCCTCTGGATGATAAAGACAGTGTAAGTTCATCAGATATGACAAATGCCCCACTCAGTTGTAGGATATTGATAATGGGGTAAACTATGCCTATGTGGGGCTAGGGAATATAAGGAAAATCGCTATACTTCCTGTTCAGTTTTTCTATAAAACCTAAAACTGCCCTAAAAATAAAGTCTGCTTGAAAATATATAAAAGAACTGTTGATGATACATCACTAATGTGATATACATATAATATTTATCAAATTCATATATACATGTGCCTCCTAAAAAGGAGAAATAAAATGTGCTACTGACTCTGGGGGCTTAAGCACTCTAAGCGCTTTGCAGGGGTGATGGTTAATGTCTACCTTAAATTTTATCTTCAAGTTCTAGGAATGGAGCAGAAGCTGAAAAGGGGGCTTCTTTGAATTCCAGGGGAGACAACCAGGTCTTGAATTTCTTATCACTTTTCTAGTCCCCTTCTGTCTGATCATCAGTGACTTAAATCAAGAATAGCCACCATTTGGGACTTCCCTATGGTCCAGTGATTAAGACTCTGCACTCCCAATACAGGGGGCAGGGGTCTGATCCCTGGTCAGGGAACTAAGATCTTGTATGCCACATGGTGTGACCAAAAAAAGGGAGAGAAAGAATAGCCCACAGCATGGGACTTGAGACCTAAGTCAGGAAAGAGATGACCTGCAGTGCTGGACTGTCCGTCCAGGAGCGCTTATATGTACCACAGCTCACACTTGCTCAGCTGGGGGTCCAGAGTGTGCCCACTAACAGTGATGGTAAGCTTCTTCCCATGGACCAGAATCCTGGCGGGCATTGTTTATCCTACACAAAAGCTATGCTTGACTATCTGCTGATGTGTTGTGTACTCTGCAGATTGTACCTGGAAATCTCATTGTAAGCTGTTTTAAAATAACTAAGCAATATAAACATTGCAAGCTTTTGTTACCAACTTTACTACATTTTTCTGTTTTTTTGTTTGTTTGTTTTTCCTTTTCTTTTCAGTGCTTAAAAGCTAAGCATTTATATCAGCCCAGGAAAATAGTATTCTTTTATTTTATATGCACATCTTAAAAAAAGAGAGTCCTCAAAGATAGAGGCTTGAGGATTTAGACAGCAAAAGAGAGATATTAAATTATTGGCATTTTGGACTCAAAATAAGGAAAACAATTAATTATAGATTTTATTTCTGTTCAGTAAACACTAATGGAAGATGTACTGGAGTAAATGAGCCTAAGAATTACGCATAGGACTTGATACTTTCATATGAGATATGGAGAAACAAGCAAATAGAGGTGTTTAGAAAGTGGAATATATAACAGTTAGGCTGGTGAATAGACAACTTAATTGGGAATAAATTAAATCTAGAAGTAATAAACCAACACACATGCATAATTTAAAGCAAGTGATAATTTTGTGTGCAGTGAGCCTGCCGTTCAAACATCCAAAACTGTAGTGATTCTAATTATTTCCCTCCACTACACTCTCGGGCAGCATGTATCTGCAACCAGCCTTTGTGTTTTCACCAGCCTTCCCAGATACAAGCATGAAACCTTGGATGAATATAAATCCCGCAAGTAAGGGTTTGTTTGGTTGTAAGGCAAGAAAGCCAACCTAGCTTAAGAAAAAATACTTTATTAGAGCTCTTAATATGATAATACGAGGCGGGGGGGGGGGGGGCCTCTCAGGGACTCACAGGATGTTGTCGGTTTTCCCCTCCCTTTCTTGCTCTCTCTCCTCTTTATCTCTCCTGTCTCTATCCTGGATTCTGTTCCTCTCCATAGAATGAACTCATTCAGTTTCTGTGTTAAGAAGTTTCTGGTCTCTTCCTTGTTGGAGGCAAACTAAGAGACTCAGATGCAGCCAAAAACAATTGGATATCCAATCCAGACTGGAGAACCCAGAGTCCGTGATCATCCTGGCTTGAATATCACGACCACCCATGGACCATTCAGTGTGATCAAGTGGATAGCATCTTTATTGACCAAAAGTAAAAATAAAGATGCCTACTAAGTATCACAGGGGCTTCCCAGGTGGCGCTAATGGTAAAAAAAAAAAAAAAATCCTGTCTGCCAAGGAGACATAAGAGATGCCAGTTTGATCCCTGAGTTAGGAAGATCTCCTGGAGGAGGGCACAGCAACCCACTCCAGTATTCTTACCTGGAGAATCCTATGGACAGAGGAGCCTGGAGGGCTATAGTCCCTGAGATCACAAAGAGTCAGACATGACTGAAGCAACTTAGCATGCATGCACACTTGCATGCACTCATGCACACACTGAATATATAATGATTTTTTTTTCTGATACCTTAATCTCCTATTAGTAATTTAGTAAGAAGCTGACTAAAACCGTCATCGTTTCCTGGAAGTACGGCACAGCTGAGTCCTCTGTTGTGTTGTAAGAAACCATTTTCCCTAGGGATAATGACATTTGGTTTCTTAGCCTCCTATGCCAGAGTAGAGTAAAGTGACCAACCAGCCTAGTTTGCCTGGGATTGAGGAACTTCTTGGGAGGTGGGACTCTCAATCTGATTATCAGTACAGCCCTGGGGAAACTGGGATGGTTGATCACCTTAGTAGCAGGTACTTGTTTCTATTGCTCATAGGACAGTGATTCAGAAAGGCTTAATTTACAGAAGCAGGTGAGGCACTGTCTTGTTTTGGGCTGCTATAACAGAACACTATAGACTTGGCTTATCAACAACAGAAATTTATTTCTCACAATTTTAGAGACTGGGAAATCCAAAGTCACAATGTTGCTGATTGGGTGTCTGGGGNTTTTGGGCTGCTATAACAGAACACTATAGACTTGGCTTATCAACAACAGAAATTTATTTCTCACAATTTTAGAGACTGGGAAATCCAAAGTCACAATGTTGCTGATTGGGTGTCTGGGGAGGGCTTTCTTCCTGGTTCATAGATGGTATCCTCTCACTGTGCCCACATATGGTAGAAGGGGCAAGGGCGTTCTCTGGGATCTTTTTTACAAGGTCACTAATCCCATTCACAAGGGTCCCACCCTCATGATCCAATCACCTCCCAAAGGCTCCATTTCCTAATAGGTACATCATCCTTTTGGTAGCCAGTGCAGGCATTGTCTTTCTGCTAAAAACTTCTTTGGGCCTGGACTCTCATGACCTGAATCATAAAAGCACCAGTTGAACTGGAATGAAGAAGGCGGGTGAATTAGTTAGTTGTCGGTTCAGTCGCTAAGTCATTTCCAACCCTTTTGTGACCTCCATGAACTGTAATCCACCAGGCTCCTCTGTTCATGCGATTTCCCAGGCAAGAATATTGGAGTGGGTTGCCATTTCCTTCACCAGGGGCTCTTTCTGACCCAGGAATCAAATCCATGTCTTCTGCATTATAGGCAGATTTTTTTTTGCCACTGAACTATCAGGGAAGTCTGAAGTAATTAATAACACAGTCTGAACCACATAGTATACCATAAACATCTCCTAAGCGTCTGTTTTTACAAGAGACTTGCCCATATAAGCTTTACTTAATGTGAAAAGGGGCTTCCCTATTATTTTGCAATCCTTATTTTTCTCTTATGTCATGACTTTTATTTTATACAAGCTACAGATGTAAAACCAGTGATGATGATGTCACCATTCCATAAGAAGATGATGGTGAATGTTGCATCCTTACTGAGAGAGAGTCCATATTAATTAGCTGTGATCATGCCCTCCAGCCACAGACAAGAGCCTGACCAAAGAGTTCTGCTCTTACCAGACCATGCTGTCCTGCCTAGAGTTCACTAATTTAGAGATGAATACTTCTCCTAAGCTAGGGGATTGTTATTCTTTATCCACAAGATTTTTGGAGAGACATTATTTGCAAAGTATTTCACTTGTGTCTGAATAGGTATGATGTTAAATGTGGGTGTTTCTGGTAGTTAAGATCACCAGGTTTCTGAGAAAGTGCATCTTTAATAGGGATAAATGACTTTGATATATAGAAAGGAGCACAAACAACTTTTTAGTCTTCAAGCCATGGCTTCCAGAGGTCCATGAGGCTCCACTGCTGACCATGCCTTCCTAAGGATGGGAGCTGCCTTCACTGGCAGCAAAGAGTCTTACTTAACTCAAGTTCTTTGGGGTCAGAGAGCCTGAGAGCCCAACAATGTCTTTGTTCTTGACCACTGGGCCATTTTATCCCCAAACCTAAGCCATGTGTGTGTGTAAGTCACTCAGTCATATTTGACTTTGTGACCCTATGGAATACAGCCCTCCAGGCTCCTCTGTCCTTGGAATTTTCCAGGCAAGAATACTGGAGTAGGAGGACATTCCCTTCTCCAGGGGATCTTCCCAACCCAGGGATTGAACCCACATCTGCTGTGTTGCAGGCAGATTCTTTACTGTCTGAAGGGGAGAGTACTTTAAGCAAATAAAATATAAGAAATGGCATAAAGAATTATGTATGTTTCTTTATGCCACTTATATTGTTTCTTTATGCCATTTCTTATATTTTACTTGCTTAAAGTCCTCTCTTTTTCCATTTTTTCACTATAAAAAGTTGTCCTGTCACTCGAAGACAAGCCCGGAGATCAGCAAACATATGAAGACTGTCTGCTAATCTACCTGGCACCTGATGGAGCCATCTCTCCTCTGTGCTCTCATAGACCTTAAGTGTTTTCCCCTCTTGTATATGTGTGTGCATGTCTTCATTCTTCTACTAATATGAGAATACCTTGAGATTAAACTTTAAGCAATATAATCCAGGGGTCAGCATCAGAATCTTTGGCATCAGAAATCTAAGTTTTAAATCCTAGTTTTACTAGTTCTTAGCTGAGTGACCTTTGGAGAAGGCAATGGCAACCCACTCCAGTACTCTTGCCTGGAAAATCCCATGGGAGGAGCCTGGTAGGCTGCAGTCCATGAGGTCCCTTAGAGCGACACAACTGAGCAGCTTCACTTTCACTTTTCACTTTCATGCATTTGAGAAGGAAATAGCAACCCACTCCAGTGTTCTTGCCTGGAGAATCGCAAGGACGGGGGAGCCTGGTGGGCTGCCGTCTATGGGGTCACACAGAATTGGACATGACTGATGCTGGGAGGGATTGAGGGCAGGAGGAGAAGGGGATGACAGAGGATGAGATGGCTGGATAGCATCACTGACTCGATGGACCTGAGTCTGCATGAACTCTGGGAGCTGGTGATGGACAGGGAGGCCTGGCGTGCTGCGATTCATGGGGTCGCAGAGTTGGACACGACTGAGCTACTGAACTGACTGAACTGACTGAAGCAACTTAGCAGCAGCAGCAGCAGCAACTGAATGACCTTAGGAAAAATTTAATTAAGTCTCACTTTGCTCCACTTTAAAGTGGGGTCATACATTGACATNTGGACCTGAGTCTGCATGAACTCTGGGAGCTGGTGATGGACAGGGAGGCCTGGCGTGCTGCGATTCATGGGGTCGCGGAGTTGGACACGACTGAGCTACTGAACTGACTGAACTGACTGAAGCAACTTAGCAGCAGCAGCAACAGCAGCAACTGAATGACCTTAGGAAAAATTTAATTAAGTCTCACTTTGCTCCACTTTAAAGTGGGGTCATACATTGACATGAATCCGCCACGGGTGTACATGTCAATGTATGGCAAAGCCAATACAGTATTGTAAAGCAAAATAAAGTAAAAATAAAAATTTAAAATAGAAAAAAAAACATAAAGTGTGGTCATAATTTTAAAGGAATACATTATGAGCAACATGTTAGACAGAGGGTGTTATTAGGAAATCTGAATGCAAAATGTTCCTTATTGAAAGAGTACCCTAATCTTTAAGAGGATGTTTTAATGAATAATTATGCCCCATTTATCTCACCAGATCCTGACTGCTGCTGGGAAGATTTGCATGAATGGTCAATTCCAGACAGATCCAGGTGATTGATCTAGGCACTGTATGGAGCTAGCATTCATTCATTCATTCTCTCATTCCTGCATTCTTTCAATATCCACCTCTTTATAGAAACCAGGAGTCAGCCAGACTTTATGTTAGAAGCTCGTATAAATCATACTTAAAAAAATATGTTTTTAAATATTCTGGCACTCCTGAGGCTTGCAGCTCAGAGACTTGTTTTTCTGCAATGGGTTTTATCTCTGGATCTACAGGGTATGATAAATGTGATCACAGGTAACATTTATCAGCAGGTATAAGTTGATTGTTTTTGTTCACTATTTCTATTAATTTTCTAATATATCTACAGTCAGTATAAATACCTTTATTTTATGAATGAAGAAACTAGAGATTAGANGTTTGCATGAATGGTCAATTCCAGACAGATCCAGGTGATTGATCCAGGCACTGTATGGAGCTAGCATTCATTCATTCATTCTCTCATTCCTGCATTCTTTCAATATCCACCTCTTTATGGAAACCAGGAGTCAGCCAGACTTTATGTTAGAAGCTCGTCTAAATCATACTTAAAAAAATGTTTTTAAATGTTCTGGCATTCCTGAGGCTTGCAGCTCAGAGACTTGTTTTTCTGCAATGGGTTTTATCTCTGGATCTACAGGGTATGATAAATGTGATCACAGGTAACATTTATCAACAGGTATAAGTTGATTGTTTTTGTTCACTATTTCTATTAATTTTCTAATATATCTGCAGTCAGTATAAATACCTTTATTTTATGAATGAAGAAACTAGAGATTAGAGTTTAAGTAGCATGCCCAATGTCACTGAGTTAGCCATTAAGCTAAAATTTCATGACAGTTCTGTTGACTCCAGTGACCACTTCTTTCCTCTCTGCTGTGTGGCCTTCGATTTTGTGCCACAATTTCACAAAATCAAAGAGGCCAGGAATCTAAAGGTACCACTTCCTCATGCTATATATTGAGAAAAACAGGTCCCTGTGAAGCCAACAGAGTTGCCTAAGGTCCCCAGCTAGCCAGCTAAATTCCAGCATGATGCGGCCTCTCCATGTGGAAGAATGGCACTGACATTCTTATTTCTGTTAGATGATTTTGGTCTCTGTATCAGCTTATATGTTCTCTAATTAATAAGCCCCACTGCTGACCTCACTGTCTGTATACACATAAACAGACATCAGCTGTCACCATGCTCCCGTCAAGCAGCAAGCAACCTTCTATTCAGGTGAAATGCACAAGCCTTGTGACCTCACTCCTGCCTGAGGACATTGTCACATCTGCAAGGCCGTCTGCACCTGACAAAGCTCTAAACAGCTTGACCTTTGCCAAGTGGAGCTTAACTTTCTCTTTCAACCTTTCCCTAAGAGGCCATCCCTCTGCACAGGGAAGAATTANTAATTAATAAGCCCCACTGCTGACCTCACTGTCTGTATACACATAAACAGACATCAGCTGTCACCATGCTCCCATCAAGCAGCAAGCAACCTTCCATTCAGGTGAAATGCACAAGCCTTGTGACCTCACTCCTGCCTGAGGACATTGTCACATCTGCAAGGCTGTCTGCACCTGACAAAGCTCTAAACGGCTTGACCTTTGCCAAGTGGAGCTTAACTTTCTCTTTCAACCTTTCCCTAAGAGGCCATCCCTCTGCACAGGGAAGAATTATTTCATTTCAAGGCTTAAGACTCCTACTGCCTCAACAGTAGTTAGATTTTAACATGTGTAAATATGAGCAATAGGGGCTAAGTGCTCCAGTAGTAGCTCGCCCTTTGATGTTTTAAAAGGACACCAGAAGCCGCTCTGGTCGTGCTCCCCAGCTGCTCATGTAATGCTCGGCCAGCTCATCAGAGTATCTCTCCACTTAACTGGGTAATGACAGGGAGTCACTTTACCAATAAAGATTGTTTTATGGTTGTTTTCTTCCCTTCAGCTCTAACCTGAGGATCACAGCTCAAACCGGTGATCCCGCAATGCAGACCGCTTCCCTGGGTCTAGAGGGAGTGATTAGAAAATTTCTTATACCTTCAAAATTACTGGCAAATTTCTTATGTATCATATGGGGTGGGAGGTAGGGATTCCTGGCCAAGCAGTCGACCCAGTCTCCCCAGTTAGGATGCTCGTGAACAGACATCTCAGTTGAAGATATGGAGATCTTCAAAATCTCACCCACATATTTATTATTTCCAAAAGAAAACTTAGCCATTCAATTGCAGTAAGTTGTCCTGGGTGTCTTTATTTTACTTGCTAGATTCTTGCAGTGCTCTTTTAAGGAAAAAAGAAATAGCCTTTATTTTAGAGGCGAACAGCTGCTCAAAGCATTGAAGTTAGTTTCCTTGGTTCTACACATAACGGTTTAAAAAAATCATTAGCTGCAAAGTACTGTATTATAACTGGGTGAGAATTGATTATCTGATTAGTAACTGATGAAAAGTGGAAGAGGCAAGTGGTGGTCATAAAACCTATTGGAAGAGGTTTTGTTGTTTTATTTAAAATATGATCAGAAGAAATGCATTATTTTACATGTTCCCATGCACTGTAAAGCAATACTACACATCCAAGCATGAATTTCACTTAGCAGGCAGACATAGTGTAACATCCTGCCGCCATGAGTTCTGCAATCAGACTGCCTGTGTTTGCTTCCTGACTCAAGCACTGTGACCCTAAGTATGTTGCTTTTCCTGGGGGATTCAGTTTTTTTTTCAGTTATACGATAAAATAAGAGCATCTTAGGACTTCCATCCTGGTGGTCCAGTGGTTAAGAATCCTCTTTACAATTCAAGGGACATAGGTTTGATCCCTGGTCAGAGACCTAAGATCCCACATGCCCCAGGGCAGCTAAGCCTGTTTGCCACAACTAGAGACCCTCAGTGAAAGATCCCACAGGACACAGAGAAGCCCTGGCAAGCAGCACCTGAGGCCTGACACAGCCAGGTAAATATATATATATAATTTTTTTTTTAAAGAGCACCCTAANAAGAATCCTCTTTACAATTCAAGGGACATAGGTTTGATCCCTGGTCAGGGACCTAAGATCCCACATGCCCCAGGACAGCTAAGTCTGTTTGCCACAACTAGAGACCCTCAGTGAAAGATCCCACAGGACACAGAAAAGCCCTGGCAAGCAGCACCTGAGGCCTGACACAGCCAGGTAAATATATATATATAATTTTTTTTTTAAAGAGCACCCTAAACCACATGGGCTGTAGTGAGGATTTCCCAGGCAAGAATACTGGAGTAGGTTGCCATTTCCTTATCCTGGGTGCTTTCCGACCCAGGGTCTCCTGCATTCCAGGTGGTCTCCTTCCTTGCAGACAGATTCTTTCTACTAGCTGAGCCACCAGACAAGACCACTATGACCTCATCTTAAGTAATTACAGCTGCAACAACTCTATTTCCAGATAAGGTCAAATTCAGAGGTCTGAGCATGAGGACATCAACATATCTTTTTGGGGAATAACCAGTGTAACCGAGGACTTCCCAGGTTGCTCAGTGGTAAAGAATCCACCTGCAATGCAGGAGACATGGGTTTGATCACTGGGTCCTTACCCTGGATCCCCTGGCTAAAGAAATGGCTACCCACTCCAGTATTCTTGCCTGGAGAATTCCATGGACAAAGGAACCTGGCAGGCTACAGTCCATGGAGTCACAAGAGTTGGACATGACTCTCAGCGACTAAAGTAATGTAACCCATGATAGCAGGAGTTTATCCATTTTTATGGGCTTCCCTTGTGGCTGAGCTGGTAAAGAATCCGCTTGCAGTGCAGGAGACCTGGGNTGACTCTCAGCGACTAAAGTAATGTAACCCATGATAGCAGGAGTTTATCCATTTTTATGGGCTTCCCTTGTGGCAGAGCTGGTAAAGAATCCGCTTGCAGTGCAGGAGACCTGGGTTTGACCCTGGATTGAGAAGATCCCCTAGTGAAGGGAACAGCTATCCACTCCAGTATTCTGGCCTGGAGAATTCCAGGACTATACAGTCCACGGGATCTCAAAGAGTAGGACCCAACTGAGTGACTTTTACTTTCATTGATACATATATGTATACCCTATAATTAAGATAATTAACATTATACGCAGTCAATGATTACTGGATCCATGTACTCTTGACATGCCTTGGACCTTATATTTAGCGGGGTGGAGATGTAGAAAGAGACATTATGCAAACTTTGACCTCAAGAAGTTCATATTGTAGTACATATCCTTTATCTTAATCCGCTTATCTCACAGAGATGGAAGAAACCTATTATAAAAGAAATCATCTCTTTGCATTCATTATCAGTTCAGTTCAGTTCAGTCACTCAGTCATGTCCAACTCTTTGCAATCCCATGAATTGCAGCATGCCAAGCCTCCCTGTTCAAAACCAATTCCTGGAGTTCACTCAAACTTAGATCCATTGAGTCAGTGATGCCATCCAGCCATCTCATCCTCTGTCATCCCCTTCTCCTCCTGCCCCCAATCCCTCCCAGCATCAGAGTCTTTTCCAATGAGTCAACTCTTCACATGATGTGGCCAAATTACTGGAATTTCAGCTTTAGCATCATTCCTTCCAAAGAACACCCAGGACTNGTAGACACAGTGGCGGAAGGGGAGGATGGGACAAACTGGGAGTGGAGCACTGACATATATACATCATCGTGTGTAAAGCAGATAGCTGATGGCAGCCTGCTGTAGAACACGGGGAGCTCAGCTCAGTGCTCTGTGATGACCTAGAGGGGTGGAATCAGGAGGTGGGAGGAGGCTCAGGAGGAAGGGGATTCATATACACGTATAGCTGGTTCACACTGATGTCCTGCTGAAACTAACACAACATTGTAAAACAAAGGAAAGGAAAGGGAGGAAAGTCACTCAGTCGTGTCCGACTCTTTGCGACCCCATGGCCTGTAACCTAGCAGGCTCCTCTGTCCATGAGATTTTCCAGGCAATAGTACTGGAGTGGATTGCCATTTCCCTCTCCAGAAGATCTTCCCGACCCAGGGATTGAACCCAGGTCTCCCTCATTGTAAACAGACGCTTTACCATCTGAGCCACCAGGGAAGTCCAAACAAATATACACANTCTCCAGAAGATCTTCCCGACCCAGGGATTGAACCCAGGTCTCCCTCATTGTAAACAGACGCTTTACCATCTGAGCCACCAGGGAAGTCCAAACAAATATACACAAATAAAACAAAAAAATTTCTTGGTATGAAAAGCCAACATATTTGGTGTCAGAAGGGCTGTGAGTTGCACAGGAAAAAGAGTTGTCTTTTTAGTGAGCTTGACGGATCAGAATGAAAGTGAGTTGGCTGGAGTGTAAGGTGATTGGAGGTGAAATCTAGGAGGAAATCAGGACTAGGACACTGATATTATGGGAAAGAATTTGGACTCTGTATGGACTGCAGTGGTAGAACAAAGAAATATCAAAGCAGAGAAGGTTCCTGCTCTAGGCTGTGATTTCAGCTGCAATATGCAAAATGTACTCATAGAGCAAAAATGAAGGTGGGAGACCATGGTGAGCTTTTACAGTGATGCGAGGGAGAGACTGTAGTGCTTAACCTCATACAAGTTCAGTTGTGCCAGGCTTGTTCGGCTGTCCAGTGGAGGCGTCGGTGGCTGCTTGGCTGTACAAGTTCAAGCTTGAGCAAAAAGGAAATGATGGAGATGAACTTGGAGAATCAGAGTAAAAGCTTGACTTTAAAGCCCTGAGACTGGATGAGCCTGATAAAAGTATGCAGGGAGAAGAGAAGATATGTAAGATGGATTGCAGGGCTTCTCCATCACGGCCTGGTAGATTAAAAAGAGCCAAAAATGTGATCAAGATGGAGCAGCCAGCAAGGGAAAAGGACTTACAAGGAGGGTGTAGCTTCACCGTCCAAGGAGAAAAGCATATTTCAAATAAGAAATGGCAGGAAAGAAACTGCTGCTGAAAGATTGAATATGATTGCTGATCTTGTTAAGAGCAGTTTCAGTGACAGGGTTAACATACACACACTACTATACATAAAACAGATAACTAATAAGGGCCTACCGTCCAGCAGAGGGAACTCTACTTAATACTCTGTAATGACCTATATGGGAAAAGAGTCTGAAAAAGAGTGGCTATGTGTGTACCTATAGCTGATTCAATTTGCTGTACATCTGAAACTAACATGACATTGAAAATCAACTATTCCAATAAAAATTGTAAAACACTAGTGTGGAGTTGTTAGCTCCTGATGGGATGGATTAGAGAAGAGAA
>SJYW01011285.1:1662644-1678446 GCA_006410735.1 Raphicerus campestris
TTCATTGCAGCACTGTTTATAATAGCCAGGACATGGAAACAACCTAGATGTCCATCAGCAGATGAATGGATAAGAAAGCAGTGGTACATATACACAATGGAGTATTACTCAGCCATTAAAAAGAATAAATTTGAATCAGTTCGCATGAGATGGATGAAACTGGAGCTGATTATACAGAGTGAAGTAAGCCAGAAAGAAAAACACCAATACAGTATACTGACACATATATATGGAATTTAGAAAGATAGTAGTGATGACCCTGTGTATGTGACAACAAAAGAGACACAGATATATAGAACGGACTTTTCCCTCTGAGGGAGAGGGAGAGTGGGATGATTTGGGAGAATGGCAATGAAACATGTATACTATCATGTAAGAAACGAAGCGCCAGTCTATGTTCGATACAGGATACAGGATGCTTGGGGCCGGTGCACAGGGATGATCCAGAGAGATGATATGGGGTGGGAGGTGGGAGGGGGATTCAGGATTGGAAGCTTGTATACACCTGTGGCTGATTCATGTCAATGTATGGCAAAACCAATGCAGTATTGTAAAGTAGAATAAAGTAAAAATTAAAAAAAAAAAGACTGCCTCTTGATACAAGGGAGATGTGAAAAGTACAGTAGTCTCTAAGTATGCCAGGGAGAATGATTCCAGGAGCCCCAGTGGATATCAAAAGCCAAAATCCACAGTGCCGAGTCCCTGATACAAAATGATGACAACAGCCCACCCTCCTTCTGGGTGCATTCTGCCTCCATGGATACAGGGGTGTGGGGCGCTGGGGAAGAGGCGGCTGTGTCTGTTTTTGTCCTTGTTTCCTGTTGGCAGATGAGAAAGAGAGAACAAGGCTGGGGATGCCATCTGGGTTTGGCATCCATTTTTCTCTTCTTAATTCTGTCCTATCCCTTATATTTGACCTGAGTGACTTCCTTCTAAGATACCTCTTGGCTCTTTCTTAAAGATTTTGTTTCTCCATGAAAATGAAAGTGTTAGTTGCTCCGTTGAACCCGACTCTTTGCATCTCAAGGGACTGTAGCTCACCAGGCTCCTCTGTCCATGGGATTCTCCAGACAAGAATACTGGGTGGGTTGCCATGCCTTCCTCCAGGGGATCTTCCCAACCCAAGGGTCAAACCCAGGTCTCTTGCATTGCAGGCGGATTCTTTACCAGATGAGCCATCAGGAAATCCCTTGTTTCTCCATAGTGTCTCAGAATTCATCTGCTGAGATTCATCACTATTTGACAGAACCCACACCTCCCTGCAGTGAGACCCCATCACTCTTGGAAGGCAGAAGGCCCCCAGATACTGTTCACAAACACTTCACAGATGGTTATAAGAACTCACCCTCATGAAATTCTTGCACTATGTTTTGTACTCTATAGAGACCACAAGTGAGGCTGTGAAAATGATGGCCCTTGAGTTCCATGGAGAATTCAAAGGCCAGCCAGGTCCTTGATGGCTGACCATGACCTACATCACTGCAGCATACACACCACAGGAGCCTTGAGAAGCAAAGTTCGTGTTGCTGAAGTCAGCAGGATGGCCCGGCACTCCAAAATAGAACATACTAGTCAATAATGTCTTCCCACTTGGGGAAACAGCTTTTTCCCCCAAATTGAACTCATCCTGTGAGTGATTTTCTTCCAGTCATAGCTGCAATGGAGTATAAATGTCTATACCACACCGCAGATCAGTGACCCATGTCAGAGAGAGAGGCAGAGAGGCAGAAAGAGGGAGATTATTGAGAGCTATCACAGACCATATAAAGGAAGGCACTTATACATTTTGAGAATAATAAGCAGTGGATATTTGCCAAAGCACTTAAAACTCTTCGATTTCATTATTCAATCAACAGTTATTTAGTGCTTTCTATCTTCCAGGAACTGATTCACAGTTAAATCATACATAATCCTGGGACTCAGAAAGCTTCATCTGGTGGTACAGGAGACAGAAGTCATGCTTCAGTCTCTTCAGTCATGTCCACCTTTTTGCAACCCTGTGAACTATAGCTCACCAGGCTCCTCTGTCCATGAGATTCTCCAGGCAAGAATACTGGAGAATTTAGTTAGGGTCAGATGCCAGATCATCCCTGGCATAATATAGGGGATAGAATCCAATGGTTGGGGAAATAGGAACATAGGAGTAGATATATCATACCAAATCACCCCTGCAAACTTAAACACACATGCACACACACATGCACAAATACACCCTATTCCTAGAAGTTGCAAACTACCCTTGCTTTATCAATTCATTGAGAAATATGTCAATGAGGGAACACAGGCTTCTCCATGGTGTCTGTCTTCTATGGGTCAATATGGTGATAGAGTTAGTGAGACTGATTCTAAATAGCAGATACCCAATGACTGTGCTTATACAAAGACCAGATGAGTGATTCAGAGACAAGATAATCCTCACAATATCTTAACATGTAAGGATCCTTGACGGTCACTGATGGGAGAGTCNACAGATGGTTATAAGAACTCACCCTCATGAAATTCTTGCACTATGTTTTGTACTCTATAGAGACCACAAGTGAGGCTGTGAAAATGATGGCCCTTGAGTTCCATGGAGAATTCAAAGGCCAGCCAGGTCCTTGATGGCTGACCATGACCTACATCACTGCAGCATACACACCACAGGAGCCTTGAGAAGCAAAGTTCGTGTTGCTGAAGTCAGCAGGATGGCCCGGCACTCCAAAATAGAACATACTAGTCAATAATGTCTTCCCACTTGGGGAAACAGCTTTTTCCCCCAAATTGAACTCATCCTGTGAGTGATTTTCTTCCAGTCATAGCTGCAATGGACTATAAATGTCTATACCACACTGCAGATCAGTGACCCATGTCAGAGAGAGAGGCAGAGAGGCAGAAAGAGGGAGATTATTGAGAGCTATCACAGACCATATAAAGGAAGGCACTTATACATTTTGAGAATAATAAGCAGTGGATATTTGCCAAAGCACTTAAAACTCTTCGATTTCATTATTCAATCAACAGTTATTTAGTGCTTTCTATCTTCCAGGAACTGATTCACAGTTAAATCATACATAATCCTGGGACTCAGAAAGCTTCATCTGGTGGTACAGGAGACAGAAGTCATGCTTCAGTCTCTTCAGTCATGTCCACCTTTTTGCAACCCTGTGAACTATAGCTCACCAGGCTCCTCTGTCCATGAGATTCTCCAGGCAAGAATACTGGAGAATTTAGTTAGGGTCAGATGCCAGATCATCCCTGGCATAATATAGGGGATAGAATCCAATGGTTGGGGAAATAGGAACATAGGAGTAGATATATCATACCAAATCACCCCTGCAAACTTAAACACACATGCACACACACATGCACAAATACACCCTATTCCTAGAAGTTGCAAACTACCCTTGCTTTATCAATTCATTGAGAAATATGTCAATGAGGGAACACAGGCTTCTCCATGGTGTCTGTCTTCTATGGGTCAATATGGTGATAGAGTTAGTGAGACTGATTCTAAATAGCAGATACCCAATGACTGTGCTTATACAAAGACCAGATGAGTGATTCAGAGACAAGATAATCCTCACAATATCTTAACATGTAAGGATCCTTGACGGTCACTGATGGGAGAGTCCAAGAAATGAAGTAGAGGAGGAACTTAGGAAATGTTGACCTATAAAACATGTCTGGTGACCAACAACCTGAATGAGTACATATTTCCTGAATAACAATTCCAACTAGTACACAGGGAGAAAAATGAAAGGAAAGTCCACATACATATGGGAAAGAAGCAGAATCTTAGGTCAAAAGACGTCAGTTTTAATTTTAGCTCTGCCACCTGCTTGCAGTGTTCCCTTGGACAAGTCTCTTAGTTTCTCATGCCTTAGATATTTGACTTGTAAAATGAAAAATTGAGTTTAACAAGATGCTGTGTGTGTACTCAGTTGCTCAGATGTGTCCAATGCTTTGTGACCCCATGGACTGTAGCCTGCAAGAGTCCTCTGTCCAGGGAATTTTCCAGGCAAGGATACTGGAGTTACTGGAGTGAGTTGCTATTTCCTCCTCTGGGGGATCTTCCTGACCCAGGGATCAAACTCATGTTTCTTGCATCTCCTGCATTGGCAGGTGGATTCTTTACCACTCTGCCACCTGGGAAGCCCCAACTACATACTATCCAGCTCAAAATATTCTGCACTACTAGGTCTTCATTAGAAATTATGTGCTTCTTTTTCACATTTTCTCTCATGTCCACACATGCTGTGACCTCTTCTTAGAAGGCATCTACTCATTTAATGGTTTGGTTGTTTATGCTTCCCCAACCTGTACTCAATGGGCACGTTCAGGCTAATGCTCTCCTACTGTCTTTCAAAATGGGCATCTGTTGTGGTTTGTTCTTTTCATAAATTTCATCCTAACCCCCTGAAAACTCCTTCCTGGGTGAATGTCCCTGCCAGTGAATTTGCTTTGGGAATCAGCCAGGTTCATCGCACCCATCCCTCCTTCCTGGGCCACTCTCGTCCTCCGTTCCTGAGAAACTGTCGTGACCTGTGTTTCCCCTGACTAGAGTTTCCATGTGGTGCTGAAATGTGTTCCTCACACTGGAACAGTATGTTCTACTAGCTTTACGCAGGTTCGTATTGTAATAATTTACAAT
The DNA here is from genome assembly GCA_006410735.1 of Raphicerus campestris. NCBI lineage: Eukaryota > Metazoa > Chordata > Mammalia > Artiodactyla > Bovidae > Raphicerus > Raphicerus campestris. Next base: position 1,667,275 of record SJYW01011285.1, read on the forward strand.
TTTGCCCTGCTTTCAAATGATGTATGGCGGATTTCCTGAATGAACAGGGACTGTAATTGCTGAGGATATTGAGCTTTATCAGCCAATTACTGAGCACAGATGATTGCTTTCAAGTATTCCTCACAGCGTACTTGAAATAAAAAGCAACTGGCCCAGTTATGTCAGTGAATTTCATTGCTTCCACCCATGGGCTTGAGCGGGAGAGGAGGCAGAAAAGCCTTTGCACCAGAGAAGATAAATTCAGCACGAACGCTCTTTGCTTTCCAATTCCTACCCCCCCTGACTAGTATTTTCAGAGAACCTCCAGGGCTGGCGTTTTCTGCTCTTTTATAATCCATTTCTTTAATGGCAATGTCAGGCAAAGGTCTCAGTAAGGAGGCCTTTAGCTTATGCTTTTTAAAAGGGCACAACAACACAATAGTGTTTCGCAGAAAGAAGAGCATAATCTTCTTATTTCTCTGCTTTTTAGATTCTCTGTCTGTTTCCTTCTCTTGATTCCTATGGTCAGAATAATTTGAAGGTGCACCCCCATCCCAGCCATGTACTACCCATTCTTTTTTATTATTAAATTTTTATCGGAGTATAATTGCTTCACAGCATTGTGTTCATTTCTGCTGTTACTCTCCTTTCTTGACAGTTGAATTATTCCTCATATTTACTGTACAGTTTTCCCATGTACTGTTGATGTAGTTTAATCATTCATCTAAGTCTGGTTGTAAGTACCATAAGCACAGTGGCTGAAATCAAGAGATCTTGCATTTTATTACTTGCCTAGACAGGCATCATCCTCAGTCAGCTTATCGTCTGATCTTAGAACTTCCTGCAGAATATGAAACTAGAGGATGCAATAACAGAGAGAGATGAGTAAAAGAGTATATGCTTAAAAAGTTAATCAACCCAAATCCAAACATCTGGGTGTTGTAAGGAAAATTGCATTTTTTAGGGGGGGGAGGAGGCTGGAGATGGTCAAATATTCAGAAGGCTAACCTAGAAAGGGAGCTTAAGAAACATGACTATGTTGTTAGAAGGAATGCCCTGGAAGGCATTAGGAATGAAGGTGAAATCCTTACAATGCAATACTCAAGTTATGATTGTGGGCTAGTTAACTACCTTCTAATGAAGGTTTGTAGGAACTTCCCTGGCAATCCAGTGGTTAGGACTCCACATTCCAATGCAAGGGGGCATGGGTTTGATCCTTGGTCGGGGAACTAAGATCCCACAAGCTGTGTAGTGTGGACAAAAATGTAAAATAAAATAAAGAAGGTTTTTAGAGTTAGATACAGTTCTGCCCTTATTGGCCCAAGTGCAGAATTTGGGGCCAGAAACAAACTTCTGAGAAAACAGGAGAAAATGCTATCATTACCAGACCCTCTATTTCCTGCCCTGCTCAAACTGTTTTATTACTTCATAAAATACATGTTATAAAATAATTAAAGAATAAATTTAAGCATAAAAAATGAATTTTAACTTAAGTTTTATTTTCACTTTTAAATGATTAAAACTTATACTTTCACCAAGAGCTCTCTTGGTCTTACCTTAGTTTGCAAAGTATTTGTAGCCTTAGGTTAGCTTCCATTGATTGAAGAAAAATCTACATATGTTATAGCTACAAAAATCTACAAGGAGCAATAAAAACAACTGTCCAACTGTTTAAAAATATTTAAAGGGAAAGTAAAAAAATACATACCTGATGCAGAAGACTTTTAATCATCTTTGTGTATATACAGGAGCATACACGTGTACATTCTTTGAATGAATATCTCTCTTATTCCCTCTGAAGCCAAGCTTCTTTTTTTTCTTTTTTAATATAAATTTATTTATTTTAATTGGAGGTTAATTACTTTACAAAAGAACTGTGTACACTGGCTTCCTTCACCCTCCCCTCTTCTTTACTCCTTACCCAACCAATCGTGTTGGCTTCCAACCTGTTAATCTTTCAAAACTCTTCTGGAAATAAGACCAAGTCTCTCTTAATAACCAAATGCCCAGGACTTTGTCCTGAGTATGGCACACTCCCTCACAGATGTTCAAGGTCTATTGCNTCTTGCCAAAAATGCACAACCTGAATCAAGTCATAAGAAAACAATAAAACAGCCCAAACCAAAATACATTCTTCCAAACTGAAAGAGCACAACAATGAATTGCACTGTGTGATTTTGGATTAGTTCCTCGCTTGTGTGGGAAAAAAAAATTTCTATAAAAAGCCACTTATTAGGACCACTAGTACAATCTGAATAAAAACTGTATATTAGATAACAGCATCATATCAACATTAATTCTGGAATTTGGTCATTGTGTTATAGTTAGAAAATGTAAAGAACAGTGAGGTAAAGCAAATTTGACAAAATAGCAACTTATGAATCTAAGTAGAGTACATGGCTGAACTATTCTTGAAACTTTGCTGTTAATTCCAACTTTTTCAAAACAAAAACTTGAAAGAAATGGGTTTTTTTCAAATGAAGCAAGCTATATTAACAGCAAATTAACTGTCTCCCTGCCAAATAAATATATTTTGCCTAAAAATTTAAACAGGAAAAAAAAAATCCATCTATAGTGTCTGGTCCTTTGGCCATTCCCTCCGAAAGAGCACAACCTTTTCCTGTTTGCCTACAGTCAAGGAAGACCGAGCACAAACAAGAAATCATCATTAAAACACAGACACACTCGTTTATGGGGATAAAAAGTTATCATCTCTTGTCCAAATGAAAATGAAACAANCTCCGAAAGAGCACAACCTTTTCCTGTTTGCCTACAGTCAAGGAAGACCGAGCACAAACAAGAAATCATCATTAAAACACAGACACACTCGTTTATGGGGATAAAAAGTTATCATCTCTTGTCCAAATGAAAATGAAACAACTCGAAGAGGGAAGTTAAATATTCATCTTCTTGAGTACCTCACAGTAGGATAAACAAAGGGTACGATTAAACCAGGATACGTGGAAATGACATCCTTGTGTTGACTTTTCGAAACCAGATTGCGATTAATGAAACAGATAGCATATAAGGGGAACCACATTTTAACCACAGAGACTCACTGAGGAATGTTATACATAAAAGAAACTATTATTATTTTAATTGCTTAAACTTAAGATAACAGATTGGGCACTATCCTAAAACAGCAACACATAAATTAGTGGGATGACATTAGCAACTCTTCTCATAATAAGCATAATCCATGGAAACTGCAGTTTCAGGTCTGCAAATAACAATCACTAAAAAGTTTCTCTCCCGTATGTCCTTTACTGGCAAACTGAATTATCTCCAAATAAGAATTACATAATGAGACTTCTTGTTTAGTTGTTAAGTCATGTCTGATCCTTTTGTAACCCCATGGACTGTAACCCACTAGGCTCCTCTGTCCATGGGATTTCCCAGGCAAGAATATTGGAGCAGGTTTCTTCTCCAGGGGATCTTTTCAACCTAGGGATCAAATCTGTATCTCCTGCATTGGCAGGCAGATTCTTTACCACTGAGCCACCAGGGGAGCCCCTTAATGAGACTAACACCTCCCAAAAGAATCTAAACAAAAAACAACAAACCTGAAACCTCAAGTATAGCAAAATGTTGACAAAGTATGCTTTGCAAGAAAACACTTTCCCCAAACACAACTGAACACTTACCTTCTGGCACAGGAAAAACTTCAGCTATCGAGCCTAAAATGGTTAAAGCTGAAAATCTAGTTGGGTAGGAAGAGCCAGGAAACAATGCTTCAAAAAGACTATCGCAAATGGAAGACATAAAATTCTAAAAAACAAACAAACAAAATTTACAGTAAACATAATTGTGCTAACTCACAATAGATGGGAAACAGTGGAAACAGTGGCAGACTTTATTTGGGGGGGGCTCCAAAATCAGTGCAGATGGTGACTGCAGCCATGAAATTAAAAGACACTCCTTGGAAGGAAAGTTATGAACAACCTAGATAGCATATTAAAAAGCTGAGGCATTACTTTGCCAACAAAGGTCCATCTAGTCAAGGCTATGGTTTTTCCAGTGGTCATGTATGGATGTGAGAGTTGGACTGTGAAGAAAGCTGAGCACCGAAGAATTGATGCTTCTGAACTGTGATGTTGGAGAAGACTCTTGAGAGTCCCTTGGACTGCAAGGAGATCCAACCAGTCCATCCTAAAGGAGATCAGTCTTGGGTATTCATTGGAAGGACTGATGCTGAAGCTGAAACCCCAATACTTTGGCCACCTGACGCAAAGAACTGACTTATTTGAAAAGACCCTGATGCTGGGAAAGATTGAAGGTGGGGAGAAGAAGGGGACGACAGAGGATGAGATGGCTGGATGGCATCACCGACTCAATGGACATGAGTTTGGGTAAACTCCAGGAGTTGGTGATGGACAGGGAGGCCTGGCGTGCTGCAATCCATGAAGTTGCAAAGAGTCTGACACGACTGAGTGATTGAACTGAACTGAACTGAACAACAGGTTATCTTGAAAGTACCACTAGTATCATTCTACAGGGTGAATTTTTTTTTTTCTGCTTTAGAGAGAAAAAAATTTTTTAAGCAATACTAGATGTTCACTTTGCTTGACAATTCAGATTGGCACCCTTGACCATGGGCTCACGACTTCAATGAATCCTATCTTTACAGAGTTAACAAGAAGTACAGAAGAAAATGGAAACATTCATTAAAAAGATAATGTATACTCCCACATTCACTGCAGCATTGTTTACGACAGCCATGATACAGAAACAACCTAAGTATCTATGGATGGATAAACAGATAAGTCAGTCAGACAGAAAAAGACAAATGATCTCACTGCATATAGAATAAGAATAAATTAATTTTTAAAAGCAAAACAAAAAACCAAGCAATACAGAGAACAGATTGGTAGATGCCAAAGGTGGAGGGGGGAGGCACTGAAAAAATGGTACAAGCTTCAGGTTATAAAATAAACAGGTCATGGGATGTAATGTACAATATGGTGATTATAGTTATAATATATAATACTCTATTATCTATTTGGAAGCTGCTAAGAAAAAAACTTTGTATAATTTTTTACAGTAAAAAATGTTAGGTAGACTCAGTGTGGTAATCATGTCCCAATATACACAAATAATGAACCACTGTATTATAGACCTGAAACTAATATAATACATAAATTATACCTGATTTTTTTTTTTAAGTTAAAAACAACAACAAAAGGTACAATTCTAACTGTAGTCCAGACAAGAAAAAAAACTTTTTTTTTGGTGAAAACATGATCCATTCTGCCTTGACTTGTGTTAAAACTGTATGAATACTGATTTTCTTCACCAGAAGCATTCAAGCATCAAAAGTATCTTTACTTTTTAAAGTTTTAAAATGACCAAAGAAATATCCAATATATATTACTTAATAAATTTGATAACTAAGTACATCTGACTATAAAGACACAATTCAAAACAAAGACCCAACTATTTTACTGTCTTTTATCTGCACTTTTGAGATTGTTACTCTGCCTTTCTGTTTATACAATTGATCAAAAATGAAAACTTTTAGTAAAAATGCAATTTTAAAAAAAAGCAATGTGGGAAATACTTCATTCAAGATAAATCTTCTTCCTCTAATTAAAACAAATAATTATAACTTTTATATAAGGCCAAAGAAAAAACTTATGAAGAAAAGCTGTTATCCTCAAGACTCATATATTGCTATGATCTGACAACATATAGCTCACCAGCATATAAACAGATCCAGTCTCTGTCTTTAGACAGGATCCCTGCATTCAGTCAAGGATAAACAAACTTGGGGATTTATCCTGTAGGCCCTAATGACTTTATTCCTTTGAAATCCAATAAACTAGTTTTAATTATAAATGAGTAGTATAGTATCCCCATTCAAGAACAAGTTCATACTTTAGGAATTATCCTAATTGCAGTGTCAATTACATTTTTAGAAATAGTTCTTCTTTCCCTCAACCAGACTGTAACTACAATGGAGGCAGGAATGACAGTCTATGGACTTCTATGTCCCCAGTCCCGAAAACAGTCTGCTACACACACAGTAAGGGCTCAGTATATGCTCTAGTCTTTTTCCACTAGAAAAGGCTTCTGGCCAGGCTTCCAGATACCTTGGCCTAGCATTCAAAACTCTCTACTACTCATTCCCAACTTATTTTCCAACTCATCTCCCGTTATTCGATTCCTCTGTCCCTCAGGTATCCTGTGCGTCACTCACACTAGTGAATTCACCATTCTCCAAATTGTCTCTGTACTCCCTTACCTCCAAGCCTTCACTCAAGCTGGTACTAAGGGGAAAACTATGCTGATCTGGTTATCCAGAGCAGATCTGGATTCGAGTCTGGCTCTACCACTTCTGGGCTAAGGAAACTTGGATAGTTTGCTGATTCAACTTTTCCAAGCTTCACTTATCTCACTTGGTAAGTGACAACAATAATAATTCCTCTCTCACAGATTTATCATTAAAGAATAAATGAGAACAGAATGCTTTATATCAGTGTTCTTTATATCAGAACACTGTTATACAGCATTTTATACCTTAAAGTACTCTAGCTCAGAGATCCCCAACCACTGGGTCACAGACCAGTAACAGCCTGGGGCCTGTTCAAAACTGGGCTCAGCAGGAGCTGAGCAGGGGACAAGTGAGTGAAACTTCATCTGGATTTACAGCCACTCTCCATCACTCACATTACGGCCTGAGTTCAGGAAAATGAGCTCAGGGCTCCCACTGATTCTGCATTATTGTGAGCTGTATAATTATTTCATTATACATCACAATGTAATAATAATAGAAATAAACTGCACAATAAATGTAATACACTTGAATTACCCTGAAACCATCCCCCACTGCCACCCCAGTCCATGGAAAAACTGTCTTCCATAAAACCAGACCCTGGTATCAAAAACACAGGGACTGTGTACCCAAAAGTTTGAGGGAGCACTGCTATAGCTAATGTATTTTTAAGTACACTAGCTATTATTTAGGTATGAAATAACCTTCTTCACTAGACTAGAAGACACTTTTTCCAACTCATAGCCTCCTCTTCCCCCACAGCAATTAGTTTGTTGATTAGCACAGAGTCTACCAGACACTGCACACGGCACCCACTATTCTAACGATGATCATAAAACAGCTCCAAAATTGCAACCTTCAAAAGCCACAAGAGTCTACCTACCCAAAGGAGAAAANTCCCCCACTGCCACCCCAGTCCATGGAAAAACTGTCTTCCATAAAACCAGACCCTGGTATCAAAAACACAGGGACTGTGTACCCAAAAGTTTGAGGGAGCACTGCTATAGCTAATGTATTTTTAAGTACACTAGCTATTATTTAGGTATGAAATAACCTTCTTCACTAGACTAGAAGACACTTTTTCCAACTCATAGCCTCCTCTTCCCCCACAGCAATTAGTTTGTTGATTAGCACAGAGTCTACCAGACACTGCACACGGCACCCACTATTCTAACGATGATCATAAAACAGCTCCAAAATTGCAACCTTCAAAAGCCACAAGAGTCTACCTACCCAAAGGAGAAAATATCAGAACTAGGAGACTGACTCAGATCAAGACTTTGAAGGACTAGTTTTCAAAAGCACAAAAGTTTTGTGCACATACACAAAAATTCAGAATCTCACCCACAAAATTGGTTTTGTATTTCTAAGTATCTAATTTATATTTCACAAATGTCATTTTATTCCTTGCAAAAAGAAGCAAAAGAGATATGCTTCTGAAGGACTGAAAAATAACTGCTCCACACACACAGTAAATGCTCAGTATAAACTATAGTTACTTTTACTGATGCTCAGCAAAGGTTTTTTAGAGTGATTTAGAGTTTCTAGACAGCATTCCTGTTTAATCCTCAAACCCAACCTTTTTAGAGAGGTTATTCATCCCACTTATAGACTCATTAAGGTAAGCCAAGTGGCAGAATTGTGAGTCAATTTATATCCTTTAAGTTCAGATTATGACTTTCTTATGTTTTGTTGTTCAGATTTTACAAAGATGAAGCTAATTTCAACCTCTGTATAGGAATATTCTTTAGATAATGTTTAACCTTAAGTAAATGAGTGACTATGCCCTATGCCATGGTTCCACTATATCATTTATTATACCTGTTTCCCTAAATGAAATAAAACAGGTGAGCTCTGTCCTCTCTCTGGGTCTTATGAGAAAATATGCATCTGCTTCTGAGAGGACAGATCTGGCATAAGAAATCAGTGAAAAGTTCATTCTGTTCTGATGGACAGAAACTGAACCCTGGCCCAGACTATAGCTGCTTTAACTGGGGTTCCATCCAGGCCATTAACTCCAGTGCCCTAAAATCCAGTCCTATTCTTCAAGCCCACTTCAAAACAGGATAGAGAGGAACCCCAGTAACTGGACCATGGGTCTGGAATCACAAACGTCAAGCCACTTTCACGTTAAGACGATAGGGGCAAAAGGTCCAGACACAACAGTCCTCTTCCTTGGGGAGGGGGTGGAGGAGTCAGGGCAGCAATTACCTTTTATTAAAGTACTCAATTTATCTGGCTCACACGAGCTGTAAAATGTCAAGGTTAGCCCATTAATGTTATTCTGTAACAGACTTCAAGTCCAGCACTGGTTCTACAACTCAGGCTATCTTAAGAGAAGTAACAAAACACCAGAAGGAATATGCAAAACCCAGCTTGAGGGATAAAACACAGAAATGCTACTCAGCACGAGTATTATTTCTCTTTAATGTAGATGCAAAACGTTTCAGATGTCTTAAAAATCTGTATGTCTGGAAATTACCTACCTTATACTGCTGTAAAGAAACAGAAGGGTGTTGTTTGGTGGACTCATTCCCTGGTTCATGTTTGGATTTACTTTGCTCCAGTTTATAAAGTACCTGAGAGCTTTCCTGTATCCTACAAAACAACTTTGAGAAAAAGAAAAATGAAGTGTATGTGAGCAGCATTAACCTGAAATACCAGCTTGAAAGGCAAAGGAAGACCTTTCGAAATTTTTCAGACTAAAACTTCAGGCAAGGAGAGTACTGGTTTTCAAACTCTTAATATTTACCATAGTGTTTCTTTCTGACAGAAAACCAACACTGACATTTATAAAACCAAAAACTCAAGTATTACTGCAAATCAAAATACACAGTTATTAAACCACAATTCTCCTATTTCCCTTAGGTCAACGTGAACCTAAAGATGATTAGGTTTACGCACTTCTATTCTCTACCAACTCTTTATCTCAGAAACATTTCAGGTGATTAATTTAAGCTGAATGATTCAATAAAGACCACTGCTAAAGGCACTTATAGAAACGATAAAAATACAAGGACATTCTTCCTCTTCTTACTAAAGTTTTCTTAAAATACCTTACTTCCTGGACTTCCTGGTGGCCCCATAGTTAAGACTCCACGCTACCACTGCAAGAGGCACAGGTTTGATCCCTTATTAGGGAACAAAAACCCCAAATGCTATGAGGTACGGCCAAAAAATATATATTTTTTAAAGTACTTTAAAAAAATACTTTGTACACTGAAAACTCCAGTGCTAGATTTTTTTTTTTCCCCTTTCAAAAAAAGAGCTCAAGATTGATTTATTACACCAGAGTGAATGGACTTTTTTCACTCTGAAGCCCAAATATAAACTCAATTGGATCACAGAACAAGCAATTCACAGAAGTGCCACAAAGAGCTCTGGTAGTCCAATTCCATGACCCTTCTTCCCACTTTTTCCCCAAATCTGGGCTCTTTTGAAAAATCATTTTCAGGGCAAAGTTTACCACTTTCCTACACTTTCTGAAGAGAAATTTTACCTTTTTAAGAAGAGAACAAATCTGCTGTCTCACTCCTGGAGACTGACTGTTAAGATTGTATGTGATAAAGAACTGGATCCACTGCATTTCTTCTGCGGAAACGATTTCTGTGCTTCGATTACTTTCACAAAGCAAGCCTAACGTATCAATCCGTACCTAAAATACACCAAAGAATAAGATGTTCATTTTTCAATGATGTGTTAGTTGCTCAGAATGTCCAACTATATGCGACCCAATGCACTCTAGCCTGCCAGACTCCTCCCCATGGACTTTTTCAGGCGAGAATAGTGGAGTGGGTAGCTATTTCCTTCTCCAGGGGATCTTCTCAACCCAGGGATCAAACCCAGGTCTCCTGCATTGCCGGCAGATTTTTTACCATCTGAGCCACTATGGAAGCCCCAAAGACATAAGCAAAGCCTAAAACACCTAACATGTTTAACTATTTACACAAGGTATCAAAGGCAGAAAAGAAAGACAAATCTCAGTGTACACATATGTATTTCAGAAAGGTCCTATAATCCCAAAGATCCTGTGATTACTTCTTATAAAATTATGTCATTAAATGTACAAACTGAGTATTTACAAAAGCTAAAAATCTTCAAGATTCTTATTCCCACAGGAACGTTTAACTACATTTCTTTTCCTCACTGACCATTCTGCCCCAGGACCACATCACCTCACTCTCCAATTATTGCCATGAACTTCTCACTGGTCTCCTGGGTTCTTTTTGCTCCCACTCTGAAAATTCGTCTGTTTCCATTCATGCCACTTTCCTGGCTAAAAGAGGAGTGACTCTGGTTCCCAGTTACCAATTGGATAAAACTTGAAGTCTTCAGCCTACTACTGGACGCGTCCATAAAATGAACAAAGACTCCATTCTGGCCAAACACTGTCCTTAGTCCCCCTCCAGCCCTTGTTTACTTGTGTCCTTCCACTTTGAGTGGGCACCAGGGCTTCCCTGCCTCGAATAACTTTCCTACTCAACCATCACCTACACTCAGACGAGTCTCTTCTTCTAAGCTTTCCAAGTTCTTAAGCATAAAGATATACTTTGCTATCTTTTAAAAGACTTTCCAGTTGTCTTATGAAGGTTTCTTATTCCCTAAACTTTCAGGATTTGAAATAGCTCCACTGGAATTCCATTACCTCCACTAGCTTTGTTCATAGTGATGCTTTCTAAGGCCCACTTGACTTCACATTCCAGGATGTCTGGCTCTAGATGAGTGATCACACCATTGTGATTATCCAGGTTGTGATCTTTTTTGTACAGTTCTTCTATGTATTCTTGCCACCTCTTCTTAATATCTTCTGCTTCTGTTAGGTCCAGACCATTTCTGTCCTTTATCGAGCCCATCTTTGCATGAAATGTTCCCTTGGTATCTCTAATTTTCTTGAAGAGATCTCTAGTCTTTCCTATTCTGTT
>SJYW01011285.1:1687486-1701142 GCA_006410735.1 Raphicerus campestris
AGTTGACTCATTGGAAAAGACTCTGATGCTGGGAGGGATTGGGGGCAGGAGGAGAAGGGGATGACAGAGGATAAGATGGCTGGATGGCATCACTGACTCGATGGACGTGAGTCTGAGTGAACTCCAGGAGTTGATGATGGACAGGGAGGCCTGGCGTGCTGCGATTCATGGGGTCACAAAGAGTCGGACATGACTGAGTGACTGAACTGAACTGAAGAATCCACAGATGCCAATTTCAGAATCAAGTAGATTTTGCCCTGAACTGGACAATGGGGTCCATCTTCTTGCATGCAGGCATGGCCTTCACCTCAAGTTCAGGTTGCCCACATTTTTCCACAGTTCCTACCTTGGGTATGACACAGAAAGCCACTCTTTTGGAGGCTACCAAGAAAAGAATTGGCTTCCAATCTGGCATTATAAATTCAAATGGAATTTACATCGCCCTCTTTCATATGCAGGTATTACCCTCCTGAAGACCAACTCACCTTCCACGTTGCTTATGTACGTTTTTCTCTTAAACATATAGTACTTTGTAGGATCACACAACTCACCTCTTAAAATAGGTGACATACATGATACATATATATGTTCCATTACGTCAGTAAGGTAACATTCAAGTGCAGCTTTCCTTATAGGCTTGCTTCCTTAGGATACAGCTCAGCACATTTTATCTTCTACAAAATATATTCTCTGTCCATCACAGCATCCCTATTTATGTGGCCACCATTTTCCTCCTCTTCTTCTTTGGCCGTGCCATGCAGCTTGCAGATCTTATTTGCTTGACCAGGGATCGAACCCCAGCCTCCAACAATAAAAGTAGATTCCTAACCACTGGATCACCAGGGAATTCCCCACCCCCATGATCTTTTTGTCTCTATTTCTTAATTCTTATGAACCACATTTGTATTTACCATTGTTGACTTCTCTTAGGAGTCAGATGCATCTGGTTGGACCAGTACAACAGACTCCAAAGCTGCCTCCAATCCCCTGCTTCTGCCTTGCCATGGCATTTAGGAATTCTGAAAACTAGCTGCTTTCTCTTAAATATTTTTTCACCACTGGCTTTCACATTCCCCTCTCTGGCCAATCTCCTCCATCCCCGGTGTCCATGCCCTTCTCTTCCTTGTTGCTTTCATTAAGCCCTAATGTGACACAGAGGACTACCACACTGTGCCCTCAACAACATGTGTTTTCAGTTTAGAATCAAAATGAAGATTTTTGTTATTGCAAAGGTACCAAATATTCATTATGTAAGGCAGAAAATGCAAAAAAAAAAAAAGGCAAAGTATAAATTAAAGCACAGTTTCATTGCCTGTGTATGATGTCTGTAATAGGGGCCCTTATAAACAGCAGCACCTATGCTCTGATCTGAGAGTTTATCTTGTGCTCCCTGAATATCTATAGGTTCCCACATTCCCCAGCCTCATCACATCTGTGTATGGGCTATGCATATGGCTTTTCACCGTTCTACTTGTTGTTAGGATGGGGTTGTGACTTCCAAGATTCTCATGTGTGCAACCTGAAAACAATCAGGGTGAGTTGTTTTCCTTTTAGTAAATAGCTAGGTAGGCTGTCTCTGGACCTGCGGAACCAAACATCTTGAATCAGTATTCACTCATCATTGATTCCAAGTTATATGTTCCAATTTCTGGAATAATCTCAACACTGGAATAATCTCAAGACTAAGTATTACATTTCATACCTGAGTCAGTATCATCATCATCCAACACATTGGCTGGCATGTAGTAAGCATTTAATATTTTTTAAGAAATATTTTTCCAATGTCAGAGAAGAGTATAATAAGCCATGTAGACAGGCTGAAATATTAAGGCTGATCAAAGCTGAGAAGCCCTACTATAAAAAAAAATAATAAGCACTCAATTCCTTAAAACTTGGCAGAAAGCATAATAATCATCTATTTATCATGATGTGAGATAAAACTGAGAACCTATTTGTGGAATTTGACCAATACCAACTGCGAACTTAGGGCTTCCTGGTGGCTCAGTGGGAAAGAACTCACCTGCCAATGCAGGAGATGAGGGTTCGATCCCTTGGCCGGGAAGATCCTCTGGAGGAGGAAATAACCCATTCCAGTATTCTTTCCTGGAAAATCCCATGGACAGATGAGCCTGGCGGGCTGCAGCCCGTGGGCTTACAAAAAAGTGAGACATGATTTAGCGATTAAACATCAAGTGTGAGTCTTCAGAAAGAGAATTTTAAGAGCACCCCAGGGCCATTTTTGACCACATTTCTGTGGCCCTGATCTCCATGTTCTGGACAAATTGACCACACAGCTCAGTAGTTCGACCATAGGTTGGTCATCTGAGTGATCATTTAGCCAATAATGAAAATGCATGAGGAGGGAGACCTCTGTGACATTCTCTGTTGCAGCTGAAGGGAGGCCATGGGTAATTAGAAGAGATGGTCCCCTTGCTGGAGGATTCAGAGCATGGCCTGGGGCAGACAAGGGAAAAATGAGTTTATTTCCTAACTCAGCTGAGTCTTACCTTTACAGGCATAAACCAAAGAGGAATAGAAAATAAATGGCACATAATTTTGCATTTTTATAATAAGTTCGAAACTAAACACTGAGAAACCTTGTCTGCCCCTGCTAAGCTGATTCCAATTAAGCCTTCTGGCAGAGTTCCAGCTGTTTTACTCCCTCAGATAGCATGGAGCATAACAAGGTTTATGAAGCATTCAAAAGTCAAATACCCTATTAACATAAACATGTAGTGAAATCAACTCTTCTACCAATTTTCAGCTTGCTTTCTTGCTTTCGTTTAGGGTGGGCTGATGGAAAATGATGTTTGCCTCCTTTGTTGGGGTTGTTTTGTGTTTGCTGGGATGCCAAGCAAGACTTCTTGTCAGCGCTGGACTAACCGTGCATACCTACTTACAAGGGCACTTTTAGTATCAATACAATGAACTCCACCTAATACTGATAAGTTTTATACTAAGGAGTTGGGTTTGTATTTTCCGTAACAGTGTTGAATCTGAATTTAAAATAATAATAAGAAGAAGAACAAGTGGCTTAGGCTCAAGTGTTTATAGTTGTGATTCATGCTCTTCTGATCTGCTGGGAAATGAATTTGTTTATCATATTGCCATAGCCAAGATTTAATGTAAGAAAATGTAANTTGAATTTGAATTTAAAATAATAAGAAGAACAAGTGGCTTAGGCTCAAGTGTTTATAGTTGTGATTCATGCTCTTCTGATCTGCTGGGAAATGAATTTGTTTATCATATTGCCATAGCCAAGATTTAATGTAAGAAAATGTAATTTTCTTGACCATAGAAGTAAAATACCACCACCACCACCCCCAATGGAGGGCTGTAAGCAGGTAAAATACTTAAAGTGAAAGAAAAATTTAGGCAATAAATTTTTGTAGAGGTTGAGATTAAGAAATGTGAAAGAGTGCTATTCTGTCAAAAGCCAGTATGCTTTTTGGCAAGCCCCTTAAAAGGTGATAAGTTGAAAGGTAACTGAGTCTGTTTTGGACAGTATCCCAGAAACAACCTCTTCTTACCATTAATACAATTCAATCATTTAAAAGGAACTGGGCTTCCCTGGTGGCTCAGAGGCTAAAGCGTCTGCCTCCAATGCGGGAGACCAGGGTTCAATCCCTGGGTCAGGAAGATCCCCTGGAAAAGGAAATGGCAATCCACTCCAGTATTCTTGCCTGGAGAATCCCATGGACGGAGAAGCCTAGTAGGTTACAGTCCACGGGGTCGCAAAGAGTCGGACACGACTGAGCATCTTCACCTCAACATGATAAAAGGAGTATGTTTTCTTTCTCTGGCGATCTATAGAATGATCCTTCCTTAAAGAATGTGAAAATGGCTTTGCGAATGGAAAAAAAAAATTAAGACACATATATGTGTATTTGTATGTAATATGTGTATAAAATGAACACAAATATGTGAGTGCTTAATATGTCTTTTTGATGATTCACTTCAGTTCAGTCACTCAGTCATGTCTGACTGCTTGCGACCCCATGGACTTCAGTATGCCAGGCTTCCTTGTCCATCACCAACTCCTGGAGCTTACTCAAACTCCTGTCCACAAAGTCAGTGATGCCATCTAACCATCTCATCTCACTGATGGTTAGAAAATCAAAATATTACCAAATATGCACTAGATTAAGAAAAATGTAATGAAAACACAATTCTGTATTTTTAATTCTCTCCTTCAATTTCCACATGGAAATGCTAATATACTCTATGAAAATAATCTGGTGAATATAATTAACAAATACATAAGAGTAGCTTGTATATGTTGACGTAATCACTTGGTGTTCTCTAAAAATATTTAAAAATTCTCCCTTCCAATGTCTTTATACAGAAACATACTATATACACTATTTTGAAGATTTAATTTTATAGCCCAATGAAATGTACTTTTTATAGTCTCTTACCTAATTTGTTGAATAAATCCTTCAACTCCTACTATATCCTGAGCATTTCACTGGGGTACAGGGTATCATAGGACCTCCGAGAACATACAGATTGGTGAGCTGCTGCTGCTAAGTTGCTTCAGTGGTGTCTGACTGTGCAACCCCATAGACGGCAGCCCACCAGACTCCGCTGTCCCTGGGATTCTCCAGGCAAGTGGGTTGCCATTTCTTTCTCCAGTGCATGAAAGTGAAAAGTGAAAGTGAAGTTGCTCAGTCGTTTCCGACTCTTCGCGACCCCATGGGATGCAGCCTACCAGGCTCCTCCATCCATGGGATTTTCTAAGCAAGAGTACTGGAGTGAGGTGCCATTGCCTTCTCTGAGATTGGTGAGGGAGAGAGACAAATGCCATAATGTGACAAATGGAATAATAAAGTTGTATACAGGGCACAGAAGAAGCATCAGCAACACTGGAGGAGTTCCAAAGTCATGGCAAACTTTCAATAAATATGTTTAATGAATAAATAAAGCATAACACAGTAAATATTTTATCTCTAAGTCAGCTATTTACATTACTTTTTATCCCTACATATCTTTTCCCTACCTCTCAATCCAACAGTTCAAGAGAAAATTCAAACTTTGTCTGCGTTAAATTTGGAACTCCATTCCCATGTATTTTTACAGAATCAAGAAATAATTTACAAGTATAGCACATAATATTCTCACCTATATAATCTGCCCATGTGTAATTATTCTCTTTTTTACTTCTTTGGGATGTAACATGAGATAGCTTTGTGGCGTAAATAAACCCTCAACAAAGGTATTTTAATATCACAGTTTACTTAATGATGTTATCAAGGGGGAAAAAAAGCATGTCTTTTTATGATTTCCAGTTGTTTGAAATTAATTTTTGAAGTTTAACTATTAGTTGCTTTGGTTTTTTCATATTAAGAAAAGAATTTTTAAATTGTTAACAAAGAAGAGTATGAATTTATGCAACCATCTGTTTTCTGATTAAGGTAATGCTACTTTAAAAAGTGGATCTAATTAAAGAAAAACTTCTGATTAAAAAAGAATTTAGACAGAAAATGTTAGTATGAGTCAGCTACAAGTAAATGTATTTCCCCTCCCTTGTGAGCTTCCCTTCTGCTCCTCCCATTCCATTCCTGTAAGTCACCACGGAGCACTAAGTTGAACTTCCTGTGCTACACATCAGCTTCCCACTAGCTATCTATTTTACACATGGCAGAGTATATATATCAACGCTACTCTCTCAATTTGTCATACCTTCTACTTCTCCCGCTGTGCCCACAAGTCTGTTCTCAGTAAGAATTCCTTTTCCCTGCACATCTCCTTAAGCCATTTGCTAAATGTCTGCACCAGTTGTCTGGATGTATAAGAACATATACTTCTCCATTGCCACTTAACTATTACACATGTAAATTTCAGATTCTTTCAAAATTCCTTGATGATAATGTCCATGGTCATGATGTTAATCCTCCTCCAGGCTGTAAAATGGCACTATGCCCATCAGAGGCTTTTAATGTATACTGGGTGAGTGACTAACAATGAGTGAGTGGACTGAAGCCTGATTTCCATCAGCTCACTAGACTCATGGCCACAGATGTACCACTTCCTTTCATGACAAAGTTAGGGGCATGATTAAATTTATCTATCAAATATCAGCTGTTTGTGGTCATTAAAATTATTCTCTGGCCCTACTGAGAGTTGGAAGGAAAGTTGAAATTTTGAAACATTCCTTCTCTTTTATGAAATTTCATTTTTAGTTATGAGACAGTGTAAGGCTTATTACCATTTTATTTGAACATTTATTTTGACCAGATTGCAAATTTTCTGTTAATTGAGTCTTGAATTGGCCCATACACCATTGTAGATTTGCTCCATAGCTTCCGCACATGGAATTTATTGCAGAATTTTCATCCACATCTGCTCATTTAGTTTGCTTAATCTAGTATAGTGCTTCCCTTACATAGTGTATGTGGCGGGGGTCAGGGTGGGGAGGTGAGTTGTGAATGAAGAGTGGAGAAAAAGGAACTTAAAAATACTCACAGTTTAAGTTGGGTCTATATNCCAGTTGTCTGGATGTATAAGAACATATACTTCTCCATTGCCACTTAACTATTACACATGTAAATTTCAGATTATTTCAAAATTCCTTGATGATAA
The DNA here is from genome assembly GCA_006410735.1 of Raphicerus campestris. NCBI lineage: Eukaryota > Metazoa > Chordata > Mammalia > Artiodactyla > Bovidae > Raphicerus > Raphicerus campestris. The sequence continues at coordinate 1,694,069 of SJYW01011285.1, forward strand.
TGTCCATGGTCATGATGTTAATCCTCCTCCAGGCTGTAAAATGGCACTATGCCCATCAGAGGCTTTTAATGTATGCTGGGTGAGTGACTAACAATGAGTGAGTGGACTGAAGCCTGATTTCCATCAGCTCACTAGACTCATGGCCACAGATGTACCACTTCCTTTCATGACAGAGTTAGGGGCATGATTAAATTTATCTATCAAATATCAGCTGTTTGTGGTCATTAAAATTATTCTCTGGCCCTACTGAGAGTTGGAAGGAAAGTTGAAATTTTGAAACATTCCTTCTCTTTTATGAAATTTCATTTTTAGTTATGAGACAGTGTAAGGCTTATTACCATTTTATTTGAACATTTATTTTGACCAGATTGCAAATTTTCTGTTAATTGAGTCTTGAATTGGCCCATACACCATTGTAGATTTGCTCCATAGCTTCCGCACATGGAATTTATTGCAGAATTTTCATCCACATCTGCTCATTTAGTTTGCTTAATCTAGTATAGTGCTTCCCTTACATAGTGTATGTGGCGGGGGTCAGGGTGGGGAGGTGAGTTGTGAATGAAGAGTGGAGAAAAAGGAACTTAAAAATACTCACAGTTTAAGTTGGGTCTATATCCAGGTTATGTAATAAAATATTAAGTGAATTACACTTTTCTTTTTGTTGCTACATACTTATCATATTTTTTCATTACAGAAATAATACACCAATAGAAAAGTTGAGAAAATGTGGATGAGCAAATAGAAAAAGTTACCTAAAATCCTTTTATGTAGAGACAACAACTATTGGCTTCTGTTGTATATATTTCCAAGATTTTCCTATAAAATATATATAGACCATAAATTCTGTAGCATTTTTCAATTGACAACTGACTTTCTCTCACCTAGCATTTTAAACCCCTTTCCATGGTCATAAACATATGTATTCAAATTTAATGCTTGTACAATCTTTTTCTATATAGATCCCAGTTTATATATATATATATATATATATATATATATATATAAAAGATCAACTAAATTCTGACTGCAATGCAGGAGACCTGGGTTTGAACCCTGAGTTGGAAAGATCCTCTGGAGAAGAAAATGGCAATCTACTCCACTATTCTCGCCTGGAGAATCCCATGGACAGAGGAGCCTGGCAGGCTACAGTCCATGGGATTGTAAGAGTCGGACATGACTTAGCAACTAACTGCCACCAATGGATGAATTCTATGTTGTAGGATATTTAGTTAGTTTCCAGTTTTCCAGTAAGTAAATGACTTCCACAAAGAAGCCTCTAATTTCATACCATAGACAGATATCAGTGCACAGATTTCTGTTAGCCCAGAGCTTTCCCCGACTGAAGAAGCAAACATCATCATTGCAGCAGACACAGGTTTCAGTGACGTTTCAATGAAAACAAAACATGGAATTCTCCCCTTTTTTGGTGATACACCATGTAGATACATGAGAGTTGGATTATGAAGAAGGCTGAGCACCAACGAACTGATGCTTTTGAACTGTGGTGCTGGAGAAGACTCTTGAGAGTCCCTTGGACAGCAAGGAGATCCAACAAGTCCATTCTAAAGGATATCTATCAACCTTGAATATTCATTGGAAGGACTGATGCTGAAGCTGAGGCTCCAGTACTTAGGCACCTGATATGGAGAGCTGATTCACTGGAAAAGACCCTGATGCCAGGAAAGTTTGAAGGCAGGAAGGGAAGGGAGCAACAGAGGATGAGATGGTTGGGTGGCATCACTGACCTGATGAACATGAGTTTGAGCAAGCTCCAGGAGTTGGAAAAGGACGGAGTAGCCTGCCCTTGATGTGCAGTCCAAGAATCAGATACTAAACTGAGTGACTGAACATCACTGGTGTCGGGTGGGAAGGGAGAGGAAGCATGGTGCTCAGCAGACTCCTTCATCAGCAACACATTTTGGACCAGGTATAACATGGAAGTATCTTGAGGGATAGTGGAATTGTGCTTATGATGCAATGTATTTTTTCATGATGCTGTGGCTTAATTTCCTGATTCCTCTCCTACCTGCTGGCAATAATTCTGGTCGAGGTCCTCTTCTCCTCTTGCACTAAAACACAGGGACAACCTTGCCGCTTGCCCTGCTCTTTCTTAACATGGAGCATAGCTTCCATAGAACCAGGATATCTGGTACTCAAATTACCCATTGCTAATTGGCCCAGAAAGACCTTCATATGGGGCATTCACATTTTCAGTCTATTATTGCAAGATAACAAACTGTCCATTAACAAATGACTCTGTGCCTTCCTGAGTCAGTTTTCTAGAAATGCTTGTGGAAAAAATGCAATATCAATTTATGTAAAATAGTGCATAATTCAGAGCCATTGTCAGTCTATCATTGACTAGGGAATTATATATTGCTACTTTGTCTTTAATACAATTATTGTATAATGAAAACTGTTAAACCAGCCATTTTCCCAGGACTTTGAGTTGTAAACGTTTTTACAATTTTGGTAAAATCATCTACTTGTGCTTTCTTTATACAATAGCTAACTCATACAAAGAAACTCACTGCTTTGTAACATTTTAGACATTTAGTCTAAGGAAGTTTAGGGTTTCTGTATTGCACTTCAACAAAATTTGTTGAAGGCTCAGTTTGTGATAAACATCAAGGAACTGGAAATAAAAAGGCAAAGTTCCAATAAGCTAATGAATAGACAAATAGATGTTGTAACCATTTATGTGATATGCTATAATAAAAGCATATTATAATAACAGCATTTCATGGGCATTTACATTATCCTGGTATTGTTTCAAAATCCTTTGTTGATTTTTCTTTCATAGTTAATTTAAATCTCAGAAGGACATCCTGAGGTATAACTTATCACTGCCCCCAATTTACCAATGACAATACTAAGGGACCAAAATTTAGCAAAAATCACACAGCTGGTAACACAAATGGTACTTGAACCCAGTGACATAAGTTACATCATACTCTGTGGCAACAACAGGAAATGATTGATTCTGATGGTAGAATGGAGGGGGGAGGCAGGGAGACTTCCCAAGTGAGGTACATTTGATCTATACTTTGAAGAATGAGCACAATCTTATTCAATGATAAAGGGAGAAGGAATTTCTAAGGATAATAGGCTAGCATGTGCAGAAGCACAGATGTGTAGAAATGTTTGATATATTTAAGGGCCAGAATGGCATATAATTCAAGGGTTGTGTGGCTGGAGATGAGAAGAGAAGGAGGAAAAGTGTCTGCAATTTCATGGGTTTTTGCATTTTTCCAGGCCCAAAAGGAATAATTTTCAAAGTCCACAGATTCTTTCAAGTCTAACACATGGACGTTTTCTTGCATTTTCATCATAAATATTCATAATTAGTAGCATCAAATTACACACAACATTCACAACTTTCCCAATTTTTGCCATTCTGTAATGTGAAATGAATGAATGCATGTGTGTAAATAGATGCAGATTGGTAGTATACATGATTAATCTTGCTAAATAAAGTATTATTTTTCTCTAGATGCATATGAGTAAGTTGAAAATACCAGCTCAGATAATGAACAAACAGGCTAACGGACAATGAAATAATTTTCATCCTGGGTAAGCCCAGTTTCCTCACTTCATTAGTTTTTAATTAAACCTCTGTCTGATTAAGTTCTCCATCTCTTTTCCACAAACTTTGCTTGTAAAATTTTCTTCATTTGGCCCTGAGCAGCCTCCAAGCAGTGTGTGAGAACAATATTGCTTGAATGTTGCCTGGTATCTTCCTTGTGCCCATCACTTATTATTTTATTTTAAGATATAATGTAAAAAGTCAGAGAAGCAACTAAAAAGCATGGGAATAGAGTATATATAGGATATGTATTCTCAGCCCAGAATTCCCAGAGTAACCCTTTCCTGGGGCTCAGCTGGCCTAAGGACAAACAGTGTCCGCTTTGTCTTGGACTGCTTGCATAGTGGACACACTTGGACCCAGAAGCCATCTTGAGGGAACAGTTTGTAAATATGAGACGGGGTGGAGTGAAAGAACTTCCCAGGTGGCTCAGTGGTGAAGAATCCACTCACCAATGCAGAAGATGCAGGAGATGTGGGTTCAAACCCTGGGTCAGGAAGGCCCCCTGGAGCAGGAAATGCAACCCACTCCCGTATTCTTGCCTGGAAAACTCCATGAACAGAAGAGTCTGGCAGGCTATATATAGTCCATGGGTCACAAAGATTCAGACACAGCTGAGAGATTGAGCATGCATGTATATAAGATATATAAAATCTTATATAAAGTATATAAAGTGTGATACCCAGGGCATAGTTGAGACCATGGGCCTTCCAGAGCACCTCTGATTCTTTAAGAAACATACCCTCATGACAGATGAAAAAGAACCTTTTCTATGTTTTTAAACCCAATTCTGATGTTTCCTAAAGACAGCCAAAGGGGTGCCTGAGGGTCCTCAATAAAAATGCTGAAAGATGGTAGAGACCAGTCCCTCACACCCCTCCCAGATCCTTGCCTAGGACATATTAGGGGACCCCTTTGCTGGTTTTTCCTAACACATTCTCCTAGCAGAATAACCGACTCTTCCCCCAGAACCTCCTCAATTCTTCTTCTTTAGATCTTGCTCCAGGCCTCCAAATTCCTGTCCCAAAGTCCCCAAACTGGCTTCCATAGCCTGCCCAGGCCTCTTCCCTGCCTCTCCCTCCCAGGGTGCAATCAGATGCTGTCTCTTCACCCTTGGTCAGAGGGGTGTCCTTGGGGCAGCTGCCAGCAGGGGTAGGCTGAAAGGGTGGAAGAAACTTGACATTGTACACCAGCCCTGGTGCCCTGGTGGGCATGTCAGTCCTCTCCTGGTACAAGCCCAAGATGTCAATGAGATGATGAAAGATCTACGGGTCTGAGGCTTTTGTTGGTACCCTTGCCCCGGGTTCTGTGAATGCGAGGGGTGGGTGATATCCAGACACAGTATCCAAAGTTTCATTCCAAGACAATTGTCTGTGGATCATGGCCCCCTCTTCCATATTCCCTTTAGAGGTTGAATTCAATCTTTCTTTTGCTCACTCTCTTTCATTTCTTATTTATGGAACAAATATTTATTCAGTACTACTCTGAGCATGTTGCTGGAATGCAGAGAGAATAAGAGACACGGGGGCATCACTGGCAAGATGTGGGCTCTGGGAAACCAGGGAAAGATGGGTTTTCAGAAAGGGGGAGTGGTCAGGAGGGATTCTGTCACAAAGTCTCAGGGTATGAAGGCTGAAGGATGCCCAGAGGCTCTGTGGGAGGAAGGTCACCTGGCTTTCCCACAAGAGCATCCAGTGAAATGGCAGAGACAGAAATGAAGTTGGAGTGGGCAAAAAAGTGAGTGGGGGATGCAGCCCCAAATGGTGGGTCAAGATTATTCTTGAGGATGTTTTTCTATAAAGGATTAGGGGAAGATGCTGAGGGGACTGGGGTGGGAGGTAGGATTAAGGCAGAGACACTTTCAAATAAAAGAGACTTTGTTTAGAAGAAGCTGAGGTTCCAGGGTTTGGGGCCACTGAAGTACAATGCACAGCCTATAGTGCTTGTCTTTGCATGGGGCCCCGTCCTTGTACAACAAGTTTTATTTCAGTAACAAAATGTCTGGCTTCAGGTTTAGCAATAGGGCAAATTTTAGACAGCTAATCGATGCTGTTTCACCACCCTCCTCCTCTCCTAATTATGTAATTATCCACAGATCTTTTCCAAGAACAACAAGTGGAGCTTTTTCTCCCCACATTTAGGGTAGAGTTTTATTCCCTAAGTAGACTTCTCTGCACCCTAAATTTTAATTTATTAACTGTTTCACCTGAAAGCAATCACTCTTGTAGTCAATTCCCCAAATAAAACATCTGCCTTTTCAATTCAGACAGCTATAAGTGAAGAAATACAGCAGGGGAGCAGAATTATGTTCTCTTTTAGAAAGTAGAGATGTTTACAAAGCCATGCTTCTGACACCAGCTGCCTGGCCTGCATGGTGAATGAGCTGGCGGCAGCGCTGGGAGAGGAGGGAAGCATGGTGAGCCTGGTTCCTCCTGCTCATTTGTGAAGATTCAGCGGCAGTTCCTGCAGCACAATCCTCCCCTTCTGTATTAATTGACCTGATATAAAGGCTACTGGAGACCTGCAAGCTCTGGGGTCGTTAGTGCTCACAGTGCTTTGTTTTTCCATAGCATCTATTTTCATGGCATGTGTGATTTTCACTTGCTTTAAAATCAGTAATCGCCTGAGGTCTTAAGATGCCATAAACAGGAACTAAATTGGGTCATTGGTAGAGATATAGATGGACCTGGAGACTGTCACACAGGGTGAAGCAAGTCAGAAATAGAAAAAACAAATACTGTACATTAACACATATATGTAGAATATAGAAAAATGGTATAGAGACACAGATATAGAGAAAACAGGTATGGACAACAAGGGGGGACAGTTGTGGGTAGCATGAACTGTGAGACTGGGCTTGACATAGATACGCTGCTATATAGAAAAGAGATACCTAGTGAGAATCTTTTAACACGTGATGTGAAGAGCAAACTCTTTGGAAACGACCCTGATGCTGGGAAAGATTGAAGGCAAGAGGAGAAGGGGGCAACAGAGGATGAGATGGTTGGATGGCATCACCGACTTGATGGACATGAGTTTGAGAAAGCTCAGGAAGGTAGTGACGGACAGGGAAGCCTGGTGTGCTGCAGTCCTTGGGGTCGCAAAGAGTCAGATAACTGAACAACAACAACGAAAGTCTACTGTATAGCTCAGAGAACACTATTCAGTAATCTGTGTGACATAATGTGGAGGGAATCCAAAAAAGAAGAAACATATTTATATATGCACAAGGTTGATTCGCTTTGTTGTACAGCAGAAACTAATGCAACACTCTAAAGCAACTAAACTCCAATAAAAATTAATTTTAGACAATGGCGCCGTTTGGCGAGTCTGTTAAGACTTCTTCAGAAGGGGCTGGTACTCATGCTAACTTTCCTTTAAACCTTATTCTAAGTACAGAAGTCTGGAGGCAAAAGGTGGGTGAACATTTATATCAGGTAATATTTTTGCCACTCTTAAGAAGAGTACATGAGGCAAACACTGGAGAA
>SJYW01011285.1:1709017-1724648 GCA_006410735.1 Raphicerus campestris
ATGTTCTGTTTCTGGTTGACTAATGATTGCTTATGCCATGTCCTCTTTAGAGTTTATGGGCTGCTTCTTCCGGTGAGAATCTTGGAATGCAGCTCTAACATTTAGTTACTTTTTCACTATCCCTTTTGCATTAAGAGTGCTTCCTTGGTGGCTCAGATGGTAAAGAATCCGCCTGCAATGTGGAAGACCTGGGTTTGATTTCTGGGTCAGAAAGACCCCCTGGAGAAGAGAATGGCAACCCACTCCAGTATTCTTGCCTGGAGAATTCGATGCACAGAAAAGCCTGGCAGGCTACAGTCCACGGGGTCGCAAAGAGTTGAACATGACTGAGCGACTTTCACTTTCTGCATTAAGAAATAGTACATTCAAACTGCCATTTAATGGATAAGGGACGGGCTTAGCTCTCTGAAAGAATTCTGGAGTACATATTTAAGGTAAACTACAAGAATGGAATATAGGAATTTGTGGGCTCTAGAAAAATCTTGGTTATTTCACTCCTTCCAATTTTATTTTACCTCCAAGCAAATCAGATTCCTTTTGCTTTAGTGCAATGCGTGTTCATGCTATCCTAGCATTCTTAACATACAGTGAAAATTGTATGTTTAATTTTGATCCCTACTAGATTGCATAAAGGCAGAAGATGACTTTGTTCATGTTTATTTTATTATTCTTAGTGTCCACTAATGTATTCAGGACCTTCTAAAGGGCTCACTAAATTATTTGCTGAATCTCATTGAAGCAAGAACTCTTCTGAAATTTTATATAAATATATATAACATTTTTATAGACTGTTAGACCTAGACATATTTTAGTACTCACACAAGTGTTTTAAAGACTGTGTATACTACTCTCAACTTTTCTATCTTCTCTGGTTTATTTGTATTGACTATTCTTCCCTCCCCCACCCATGAGTCATATTGCTTTCTTCTTTGTTTCTTCATAATTTTTAACTGTGTGTTGTACTATGGAGCCTAGTCTGGATTTTGTTTTCTTCTTTTGAAGAGTGTTCATTTTATTCTGGCAAGCTATTACTTTACTGCTGCTGCTGCAGTTAAGCTCAATACTTTGGGGGCTTGATGTCAAACTTTGCTGAGTTGAGGATGCATGCAAGTTCAGTTGCTCAGTCACGTCCTACTCTATGCAACTCTATGGACTGTAGTCTGCCAGACTCCTCTGCCCATGAGATTCTCCAGGCAAGAATACTGAAGCATGTTGCCATTACCTTTTCCAGGGGATCTTCCCAACCCACGGATTGAACCCACCTCTCTTGTGTCCATTGTTTTGTGGGTTCTTTGCTAGCTGAGACACCAGTGACACCCTCAAGATTTGATGAGTCCATGGTTAACATAGTGTCTGGGTCTCTCAATGCATGGAATAAATTGTCCTCCCCAAGATGCATGTAGTTTTATTTGTCCATGCTCCAGCTTGGTGTGGTCTTCCTATAATCACTACTGCTTCCCCATCAGAACCGATGCACAGCTTTCCTTCCTAATGCTATTCCTTCATGATGAAGTATCACATAGTGGTAAAATGCAAAACAGTGAGCGCTGGAGAATTTCAGCTTCTGTTCTGTGGCTTCCTTGGTACACACATTAGTGGAACAATTCACTCAGTGTTGTTCAGCTTCCCTCTCCCTCTCTGAAAATCCAGTGGCATTGCTCTACTACTTTGAAATGCTATTTTCTGAATAACAGCTTCAAATGGTCAGAAAGCTTTTAAGACATTCAGCTTCTATTTAAATGCATGTTTCAAGCCAGGCTTCCAAATGTCCAGTGATTCAAAAACACCTTTAGGTAATATCCGCAAAGTAAATTCCAGCCATTGATTGACAGAAATGAACTCCTAGGGTGTTGAAATATACATCTACCCTTTATTGTTGCATTCACTTGAGCACTTTACAATGTGGAGTCAAATCTGTTAGAATAGCCCTTTGGACACGTTTGTCTTGTTGGATTCAGGATGTATTCATTTCTGGCTGCCAAAGGTGTAGTTGGCTTCTCTTTAGGGTGCTCAGTTTGAACTGACATCTGTTACAGATACTGCCTGACTAACGAAGCCTTTTTATTTTCTTAAAGCATGGTGTGACCCAGGGCAGCCCAGGGATGGAAAAAAGAAAAGAAAGAAAAATAAAACAAGAGAGACCAAGATTTCAAACCAAAACAATATTTTTAAGGGATGCATGATGCTTCATTGGAATTTAGGAACACGAAGCACAGATGCTGTGTTCTCATAATCCTCAAATAAGGTTTTCTGTAGGTACAGCCTCCTGTAACCCCACCGGGAGGCTTGTCCATGACTTATTCGCTCTGTCCCCTTTAACAGGGAAGATCAAAGGTTCGAGGTCTTTTATGAATTTCCCCTGAGGGAGAAAGTGGCTAGTTATGCAGAATAAATTAAACAGCCTAGGGGAAAAAAAAAAAAAAGCTATCGCCATTGTGATGATTCCATTTAGTGTGGCAAATCTGATTTCCCAAGCAGCATAGAGGTGTGAAGTCGAAGGTTAATCCTCCCCCAAGTAAGACTCCTCAGCACTGCATGGGGATTAATTATTGGCTGGGATGACAGAAACAAGAGAAACAGTTGCTGTCCAAATCCTTACCTCCTGAACTCAAGTTTTTCGATTCATTTCAAGTATTTGCTGTCCAAGTACACCACATCACCCCAGACAGAAAAGACTAGTGAGTATCTGGAGACCAAAAAAATCGATTATAATTGTCCTCAAATGGCAGTTGCAAACACTATTCTAGTCTTTTAAAATTATTTCACAGACATGGTAACATTTGTTGTTGTTTGGTTGATAAGTCATGTCTGACTCTTTGTGACCCCATAGTCTGCAGCCCGCCAGGCAAGAATACTGGAGTGGGTTGCCATTTCCTTCTCTAGGTAATCTTCCTGACCCAGGGATCAAATCTGCCTCTCCTGCATTGATAGGTAGAGTCTTTACCAGTGAGCCACCAGGAAAGCCCAACGTGTCAACATTACATCCTCATAAATGACACTTTAAGAGAATGGAGTAACCCCTGCTGTGAAGATGAGGAAACTGAGGATTAGAATCTTTAAGAAACTTGCCTGAGATCACTAAAGCAATAAACAAAAGAGGCTTAAAACTATTTGAACTCTGAATCTTTTGCCCTACCTGCTACAAAATAATATCATCACCATAAAGCACTGAAGAATAAAATCTCTTTATGGCCTCTTGCAATATTTCTTTACTATAGAAAAATGCAATAAATATCAACTTTATCCTTTTTTACTCAATGTATTTTTCTTAGTGACATATTACAGGCCAAGCAGAACGGAAAAACATGTTAAGACATAATGGTCACCTAGCCATTGGTTTCATTTCTTCTCTAATCAAGATGATTCTAAGATAGCAGTTTCAATTCCCAAAGATGGAGAGTCAGACTTGTTTACATCGTATTTCTGGCTTAATAATAAACCAGTAGGACTATAATGAGTTCCTTCCAAACAGTAGGGATGATGATAATTCATTTGACCATCTGTAAATACTTGAAATAGAATATTCAAATTTTCAAGGAAATATCGACTTGGCATAAATGCTCACTTGAAGGGAAATATCACAGAATGCATCTGCAAATGGGACAATAATTGTACCTTGACTCTGCAGTGTTCTCTCTTAGCAATTCCAGCTCACTGGTAACTCTAGTGGAGAGAAGAGACTCAGCTTGTCATCCGACCTGCCTTCACTTTGTAAGTTCCAGGATTCGAAGAATGATAAAGGCAATGGAGAGAGCCTCATCTAGAGGTTTCTCAGGTGTTCAATGGGGATACGGCATGATGAGAGCAATGTCAAAACCCAGGATGCAGCCACAGAATGCCCTGGGTAAGAACACAGACTCCTGAAAAGCAAAACAAAACAAACAAAAACTAGAAAGTGAAGCATCACTCACAAGACAAGGACAACCCATCTGCTAGATTTTTCAGTCATTGCTGTCAGCACCTAAACGTTTTTATCAGGGCTTCCTTGATAGCTCAGTTGGTAAAGAATCTGCCTGTAATGCAGGAGACCCTGATTTAATTCCTGGGTCAGGAAGATCCGCTGAAGAAGGGATAGGCTACCCGCTCCAGTATTCTTGGCTTCCCTTGTGGCTCAGCTGGTAAAGAATTCCCCTGCAATGCGAGAAACCTGGGTCAGTCTCTGGGTCAGGAAGATGCCCTGGAGAAGGCGAAGGCTACCCACTCTAGTATTCTGGCCTGGAGAATCCCATGGATTGTACAGTCCATAGGGTCGCAAGGAGTCTGACACGACTGAGTGACTTTCACTTCACTTCACTTCCCCTAAACTCTGGCTGCAGAGGATTCAAAACAAGGTTAGGAAGGTGCTGGAGAGATGGAATAAACTATTACTCTGGCTCACTTTGACCACCATGCAAAATGATTAAGGAAATGTGACTTCATTGCTGTTTTTAATAGAAGTAAAAACAGTTCAGCTTATATCCAGAAGAACAAGTACTATGATGGCTGAGTTAAAAATCATTTCATTAACAAGGTAATCTTTAAGGTGAGGTTTTGGAAAGAATGGTATTTTGACATCAGAAGAACAAAGAAAAGAAAGAAAGGTCACTCCAAAGAGAACAATGGAGAATGCTAAAATATTAAGGTGAGGACAGGGAACAGCGTTCATGTCGCTTTTGAGAATCTATTATAATAAAATACAGAAACCTCTCCCCAGAAAAAAGCACAAATCTTCATTCAAACCAAAATTTATGATAAATATTATGTATTTATTATAGTCTTTCTTTAAATTAGACTTAACATTTACTTCAGGATAACATTTTGCATGTTGAATTAGTCCTACAGACTCTAGCACTGCCTGCCATCAGAAGTGGGCAGGATTATTTTGCTTTTTTAAGTTTTCATATCATCATCCAGTGTATTTATGTTTACTAGATGGGGGCTTCCAAGGTGGCTCAGTGGTAAAGAATCTGCCTGCAATTCAGAAACTGCTAGAGACCTGTGTTTGATCTTTGGGTCAGGAAGGATCCTTGGGTCAGGAAGCCCTCCTCCCTGGAGGGGGAAATGGTCCCCTGCTCCAGTATTCTTGCTGGAATGAAACTGGACACAGTGGAGTGACTCCATGCTCATGACCCTAGCTGGAGAGAACACTTCCTAAAGAGATATCGTTTTTCAAATTCTGTGCATTATTTCTTTCCATGAAGCAACTTTGTGTATTTTCCTTTGCGTGTGTGTGTGTGTGTTTCATTCCTCTTTGTTCACTGTCATGATAACTGTTTGCATGTGTAATATGTGTGAGCACAGCATCTGCCTCTAGCTGAGTTTCTGTGCTCACTATTCAATGAAGCAATGATGCACTGGAATGCAAGAACATTCCTCAAAATGGTGTTGCTAATTAGTAATTCTTCATGCTCCAAACGCTGCCTCTCTTGTGCCCTGAGTCTATTAATCCTGAAAATACTACAAGGTACATGGTTCTCATTACACACCTTTAAGAATACAAGAGAAAAGCAGCATGAGGGGAGAAGGGAATTCAGTCAAAGATTTCTTGATGGAATCTTTCAGGTAAATATTTTCATGAGTATCTCATACTTGTCAAGGAATATATTATATTATTGAAACACTATTTCACATACTGGATTCAAAATTTAGACTGCCAGTCTTCTAAGCAAAGACAATATTCTTCAATAAGATGATCAATCTAATAGAAAAATGAAGTCAGCTCATAGCCACATAAAAAGGCATTCGACCTCACAGCAATTAAAAATAACTAAAAATATAAAAATAAAATGTTTTTTTTTTCATTAGCTGCCAAACATGAAAAATGAAGTACAGTACCTAGTAATTGTTAGGGAAGGTGCAACAAAAAGTAAACTTGGTATAAGTTCTCTGAGGGCAATTTGGCAAAATATGCCAAAGCTTTAAGAAAAAAGAAATCGTACTGTTGGCCTAGCAATTCCGCGTCTTAAAATTTATCCTCAGGAAGTATCATATATTTATAAATATAATGGTACAAAACTGTTCATTGTTAAAATGCTAAACATACTTGTAACCATTCCCAGATGTGACTGAAAAGAATCAAGAGTGATTCACTCTCCTATCTCTTACAGATAAGAAATCTCCAGTCTTAACACTCTGAACTGGTTTTTCTCATCTCAAATATGAAACTCCCACTGCTTCCCACCATGGAAGCTGGTATTTTCAGGACTAANGGGGAAAAAAAAAAAAAAGCTATCGCCATTGTGATGATTCCATTTAGTGTGGCAAATCTGATTTCCCAAGCAGCATAGAGGTGTGAAGTCGAAGGTTAATCCTCCCCCAAGTAAGACTCCTCAGCACTGCATGGGGATTAATTATTGGCTGGGATGACAGAAACAAGAGAAACAGTTGCTGTCCAAATCCTTACCTCCTGAACTCAAGTTTTTCGATTCATTTCAAGTATTTGCTGTCCAAGTACACCACATCACCCCAGACAGAAAAGACTAGTGAGTATCTGGAGACCAAAAAAATCGATTATAATTGTCCTCAAATGGCAGTTGCAAACACTATTCTAGTCTTTTAAAATTATTTCACAGACATGGTAACATTTGTTGTTGTTTGGTTGATAAGTCATGTCTGACTCTTTGTGACCCCATAGTCTGCAGCCCGCCAGGCAAGAATACTGGAGTGGGTTGCCATTTCCTTCTCTAGGTAATCTTCCTGACCCAGGGATCAAATCTGCCTCTCCTGCATTGATAGGTAGAGTCTTTACCAGTGAGCCACCAGGAAAACCCAACGTGTCAACATTACATCCTCATAAATGACACTTTAAGAGAATGGAGTAACCCCTGCTGTGAAGATGAGGAAACTGAGGATTAGAATCTTTAAGAAACTTGCCTGAGATCACTAAAGCAATAAACAAAAGAGGCTTAAAACTATTTGAACTCTGAATCTTTTGCCCTACCTGCTACAAAATAATATCATCACCATAAAGCACTGAAGAATAAAATCTCTTTATGGCCTCTTGCAATATTTCTTTACTATAGAAAAATGCAATAAATATCAACTTTATCCTTTTTTACTCAATGTATTTTTCTTACTGACATATTACAGGCCAAGCAGAACTGAAAAACATATTAAGACCTAATGGTCACCTAGCCATTGGTTTCATTTCTTCTATAATCAAGATGATTCTAAGATGGCAGTTTCAATTCCCAAAGATGGAGAGTCAGACTTGTTTACATCGTATTTCTGGCTTAATAATAAACCAGTAGGACTATAATGAGTTCCTTCCAAACAGTAGGGATGATGATAATTCATTTGACCATCTGTAAATACTTGAAATAGAATATTCAAATTTTCAAGGAAATATCGACTTGGCATAAATGCTCACTTGAAGGGAAATATCACAGAATGCATCTACAAATGGGACAATAATTGTACCTTGACTCTGCAGTGTTCTCTCTTAGCAATTCCAGCTCACTGGTAACTCTAGTGGAGAGAAGAGACTCAGCTTGTCATCCGACCTGCCTTCACTTTGTAAGTTCCAGGATTCGAAGAATGATAAAGGCAATGGAGAGAGCCTCATCTAGAGGTTTCTCAGGTGTTCAATGGGGATACGGCATGATGAGAGCAATGTCAAAACCCAGGATGCAGCCACAGAATGCCCTGGGTAAGAACACAGACTCCTGAAAAGCAAAACAAAACAAACAAAAACTAGAAAGTGAAGCATCACTCACAAGACAAGGACAACCCATCTGCTAGATTTTTCAGTCATTGCTGTCAGCACCTAAACGTTTTTATCAGGGCTTCCTTGATAGCTCAGTTGGTAAAGAATCTGCCTGTAATGCAGGAGACCCTGATTTAATTCCTGGGTCAGGAAGATCCGCTGAAGAAGGGATAGGCTACCCGCTCCAGTATTCTTGGCTTCCCTTGTGGCTCAGCTGGTAAAGAATTCCCCTGCAATGCGAGAAACCTGGGTCAGTCTCTGGGTCAGGAAGATGCCCTGGAGAAGGCGAAGGCTACCCACTCTAGTATTCTGGCCTGGAGAATCCCATGGATTGTACAGTCCATAGGGTCGCAAGGAGTCCGACACGACTGAGTGACTTTCACTTCACTTCACTTCCCCTAAACTCTGGCTGCAGAGGATTCAAAACAAGGTTAGGAAGGTGCTGGAGAGATGGAATAAACTATTACTCTGGCTCACTTTGACCACCATGCAAAATGATTAAGGAAATGTGACTTCATTGCTGTTTTTAATAGAAGTAAAAACAGTTCAGCTTATATCCAGAAGAACAAGTACTATGATGGCTGAGTTAAAAATCATTTCATTAACAAGGTAATCTTTAAGGTGAGGTTTTGGAAAGAATGGTATTTTGACATCAGAAGAACAAAGAAAAGAAAGAAAGGTCACTCCAAAGAGAACAATGGAGAATGCTAAAATATTAAGGTGAGGACAGGGAACAGCGTTCATGTCGCTTTTGAGAATCTATTATAATAAAATACAGAAACCTCTCCCCAGAAAAAAGCACAAATCTTCATTCAAACCAAAATTTATGATAAATATTATATATTTATTATAGTCTTTCTTTAAATTAGACTTAACATTTACTTCAGGATAACATTTTGCATGTTGAATTAGTCCTACAGACTCTAGCACTGCCTGCCATCAGAAGTGGGCAGGATTATTTTGCTTTTTTAAGTTTTCATACCATCATCCAGTGTATTTATGTTTACTAGATGGGGGCTTCCAAGGTGGCTCAGTGGTAAAGAATCTGCCTGCAATTCAGAAACTGCTAGAGACCTGTGTTTGATCTTTGGGTCAGGAAGGATCCTTGGGTCAGGAAGCCCTCCTCCCTGGAGGGGGAAATGGTCCCCTGCTCCAGTATTCTTGCTGGAATGAAACTGGACACAGTGGAGTGACTCCATGCTCATGACCCTAGCTGGAGAGAACACTTCCTAAAGAGATATCGTTTTTCAAATTCTGTGCATTATTTCTTTCCATGAAGCAACTTTGTGTATTTTCCTTTGCGTGTGTGTGTGTGTGTTTCATTCCTCTTTGTTCACTGTCATGATAACTGTTTGCATGTGTAATATGTGTGAGCACAGCATCTGCCTCTAGCTGAGTTTCTGTGCTCACTATTCAATGAAGCAATGATGCACTGGAATGCAAGAACATTCCTCAAAATGGTGTTGCTAATTAGTAATTCTTCATGCTCCAAACGCTGCCTCTCTTGTGCCCTGAGTCTATTAATCCTGAAAATACTACAAGGTACATGGTTCTCATTACACACCTTTAAGAATACAAGAGAAAAGCAGCATGAGGGGAGAAGGGAATTCAGTCAAAGATTTCTTGATGGAATCTTTCAGGTAAATATTTTCATGAGTATCTCATACTTGTCAAGGAATATATTATATTATTGAAACACTATTTCACATACTGGATTCAAAATTTAGACTGCCAGTCTTCTAAGCAAAGACAATATTCTTCAATAAGATGATCAATCTAATAGAAAAATGAAGTCAGCTCATAGCCACATAAAAAGGCATTCGACCTCACAGCAATTAAAAATAACTAAAAATATAAAAATAAAATGTTTTTTTTTTTCATTAGCTGCCAAACATGAAAAATGAAGTACAGTACCTAGTAATTGTTAGGGAAGGTGCAACAAAAAGTAAACTTGGTATAAGTTCTCTGAGGGCAATTTGGCAAAATATGCCAAAGCTTTAAGAAAAAAGAAATCGTACTGTTGGCCTAGCAATTCCGCGTCTTAAAATTTATCCTCAGGAAGTATCATATATTTATAAATATAATGGTACAAAACTGTTCATTGTTAAAATGCTAAACATACTTGTAACCATTCCCAGATGTGACTGAAAAGAATCAAGAGTGATTCACTCTCCTATCTCTTACAGATAAGAAATCTCCAGTCTTAACACTCTGAACTGGTTTTTCTCATCTCAAATATGAAACTCCCACTGCTTCCCACCATGGAAGCTGGTATTTTCAGGACTAAATAAATCAGAGTTGTAGAAACTTTTGAGATGTAAATCTGTATTCTCTATATAGTAAATCCATATAGTCTCATAATGAGTAGAAGACTTCTTATAGTGAGAACTCCTTAGTTGGTGGGAAGGGTTTAGTAAAAGTGCAGAAACAGTAAAAGTGCGTTCCCTGGACCGCAGATCTTGGGCAAAGAAATCAGCTGATGCAGTTTAAAATGGAGATTTCTTTTCTCTCTCTCTTATTTTCCCCATCCTTTGGCAACAGACAGGACATAGAGAAAGGGGAGTAAAGATGGGAGAGGAATAGAAGGGAAAAGAGGAAAAAGCAGGTGGCATGAAACCCCCGTGATTCCACTGAGGTGAAGTCGGTCAGTTGTGTCCAACTCTTTGCGACCCCATAGATTGTAGCCTACCAGGCTCCTCCGTCAATGGGATTTTCCAGGCAAGAGCACTGGAGTGGGTTGCCATTTCCTTCTCCAGAGCATCTTCCCAACCCAGGGATCGAACCCAGGTCTCCCACATTGTATGTGGATGCTTCACCGTCTGAGCCACCAGGGAATGCCTCAAAAAAGTGAAATCTAATCAACACTTGTTGCCAGAGGCTTTAAGTGTGTGTGTGTGTGTGTGTGTGTGTGGGTGGGTGTGTGTGTGTGTAAACCAGGCTCCTCAGGTGGCTCAGTGATAAAGAATCCTCTTGCCAATGCAAGAGACTCAGGAGATGCAGGTTCAATCAGTCCCTGGATAGGAAAGATCCCCTGGGGGAGGAAATGGCAACTCACTGCAGTATTCTTGCCTGGCGGCCTGCAGTCCATGGGATCACAGAGACTTAGAGACTGAGCATGCACACACATATGGAAACCAGGGGTGAGGCTAAGAATCACCTCTTGGGAATGTTGAAAAAAAAACCTAGACAGTGTATGCAGGCTCAGCATGAGATGATCCTAAGAAAGCTCCTTAAGAATTTGAAGAAATTGTGGAGGTGACCATGGACTGTCCCAGACATGGACCTGCAATCAGCCCACATTATTTAGATCTCTGAAACCAGAGAAGTTCCACCTAGCCTCAAAGTCATTGAGTGCCATTGAAGGAGAGGCTGGATCTGGGTTTCAATTAATGATGCTTTTTCAAAAAAAAAAAAGCACTTCTAATAGGGGTATGCTTAACTCTCCTTAAAATGTCTGGAAAAGTTGTACAATGGTTGTATTCACTGAACATCAGAGCAAGTGATTGAAGAAAGGTTTGGGCTTGTATGTGTTTTCATCCTCCAGGTATTTCTATACTTACATGTTATAATTGAAGCAAGTGGCACAAACATCCTTTTTCATGAAATCCACTTTTATAACTGCCTCTTCTCTAAAACTACTACATAGAAAATTGGCTTTCCCCTATATTCCTTCTTTAATGGTCTTAAGCAATTATCTTCTACTATTAAAATATGTGTCAACATCAAAGATTTTATACTTTGGTACATGGTTCCTATTAAAAGCTATCAGTATAAGCAAAGAATTCATTCCTGTGCAATGTTGAACTTGACTTTTTTTAGCAACATTTAAAAAATAAGGCAATTCATTGAAGAAAATGCCTAATTTTCATACCAACATGAGGAAGTCAGAAAGCTTTACATTCAATTCTTCTTAAGATAAATCATCAAAACTTTCATTACCTTATTCTGCTTACTGGATGTTGCAAATCAGATACAAGTGGTCTATAATATTTCAGGACATGAGTAGNTATCTCTCATGACCATATGATGGCACATGCACGTGGAAAATATACTAAATATGCTAGATTTTAAGCTCTATGGATAATGTCTACAGCTTAGTGAACTTTTTTTTTTTTGGCTCATAATGATGGTTTTGCTTCCTCAGTCATGCCCTTCTCTTTGTGAATAGACTGCAGCCCACCAAGCCCCCTTGTCCATGGGATTTCCCAACCAAGAGTACTGGGGAGGGATGACATTTCCTCCTCCAGGGGATCTTCCTGACCCAGGGATCAAACTCGCGTCTCCTGCTTTGGCAAGCAGATTCTTTACCACTGAGCCATCTGGAAAGCCTCATAATGATTATGACTGCATTTCCACGACAGCCTCTTAGTAAATATACATTGAGTTGAATTTCTTTTTTCATACACTGAACCGTCTTTGCAGTTGAACATCAGGTTCCTACANCTGCATTTCCACGACAGCCTCTTAGTAAATATACGTTGAGTTGAATTTCTTTTTTCATACACTGAACCGTCTTTGCAGTTGAACATCAGGTTCCTACATGAGAGTGAAAAAAGCTCAGTAAAGCCCCCATGTCATCCGCGATGCCTAGTTATTTTGACAGACTCTGGTTTTCCATTCAGTCCCTCAGTGATTCGTTCCAGCAAACAGTGCCTTCCTTAATGGTGTTTCCTCAATTGTGCTGCCTGTCTGTCATCTGCAAAGAAAGGTATCATTTGGCTTACAATAAAATAGAATACAAACTACAGAAATGGTGTTCAACAATTCCTGTGCAATTTAAGCAAAATAACCCCACCCTGAAAAAGAAGAAATATCCAAGACATTTGAGCCTCAGTGTTCTCACAACAAACTTTTTTTTTTCCCCTTTGAAGAAACATCATTTCACTAAAGGACAGAAATCTGTATATAAAAGAATGCTCAGGATTTGCTGTTATCTGGCTAAGAATCTAAGTTCCGAGCAGTCTCCGTCCATTGTGCCATCTTGATATCTTAAATTCAAACAGCTATCTTAGTGCATTTTATCCAAAGTGGGCAGGGCTAGGTCGGTTTTTTTAAACACACATGAACTCGTGATCTTTTTTCCTAATAGCATTCATTCTTATCATTCCAAAACTCCTTTTTCATTTTGGCAACTTGATTTTGGAATGAAAACACAGTGTTAGTCATTTGAACTTCACAGTGAATTCTCAGAATTTTCAAATACAGAGTGGGAACAGACACAATAGGACATAAAATGCTACATGTTTTGGTGTTGCCTTCCTTTCTGGCCACCAAAGAAAGGGTGATGGCAATCACTTAAAATATCTAAAATATGATAGAGGTGTTTGAAAGATAAGTGTAGACAGAATCTGTTACCAGTGTGAAATAGGTCCTCCTTAGCAGACATAATGCTAAATAGAGTGGCTTGACAAGCAGAAAGTGGGACACACTGAACAGCAAAATCACTTGGTCAGATAATGTCAGGCAGTTTGTAGGGAAGTTTATATGCTACAGTGAGCTGGGGATGGTGTATCTGACACATTTAAAGTACATGTTAAAGAGTGAGCCACACTTTGATCATACCCTGAAATGTCAACTGTGTACAGTTCTTCCTAACCTTTTAAAAATGTAGGTACAGAGGTCTTAAATTCTCTCTGGTGCCATAGAAATAGGAGTTGTAATTTTGCCTTGTCGAGAAATAATAAAAATTTAACACACTAGGGGTTCCTTACTATAGCCTCTTATGCCTTTATTACCCAAAAAAGGGAATTCTTGGGGTATAAAATTACAACTTTGGGGCAAGTAAACTGTATGAGTTCTTTCATTAGGTGTACGCGATTCTAAACTATTAAATACTAAAGAATAGCCAATCATTCTTAATATCCAGCTTTCTTTCTCCCAAGGCAATAACATTGGCAGAATGAAAGCCACACATGAACAAAAAACAAGGGAAGAAAGAAAAAAGAGAAAAGAACACATGAATATTAAAAAAGAAAATATAATCACATTTCCATGTTGGGCTAACATAAATGATTTTTAGTTTGCCAAAGAAAAATTAGGTCACCGTATTAAGATATCAAAAATACATTAAAATTTTCTATTAATCTAATATGAGTATCAATGACCCTTTTAAAAATTAGCAAAACTAAGCTACCAAAAATAATTAGTTCTGTAAGTTTGTAAATTCACCTCATTCATAACTCCATATCAAAATTATTCCCCTTACACCTCTGTTTTTGAAATTCTATTCATACATTTCTCTACATATGCTCAGCTTGCTTCTCCATGACAGGATTCAACAGATCACCCTCTTATCTCCCTGTCTGCAGCCTTTTATTTTTATCCTCCTTGAATCAGATGTGATCTATTCATTGCCCACACTTGTTCAATCGCTAAGTCCTATCTGACTCTTCGCAACTCCATGAACTGCAGCATGCCAGGCTTTTCTGTCTTTTTTTATCTCCCAAAGTTTGCTCAAACTCATGCCTATTGATTCGGTGGTGCCATCCAATCATCTCATTCTCTTTCATCCCGTTCTCTTCCTGCTTTCCATCTTCCAATGAGTCAGTTCTTCACATCATGTGAGGTTTTGGAGCTTCAGCATCAGTCCTTGAATATTCAAGGCTGATTTCCTTTAGGGTTAGGTTTGATCTCCTTGCAGTCCAAGGGACTCTGAAGAATCTTCTTCAGCACCATAATTCAAAAGTATAGTTCTTCAGTGCTCAGGCTTCTTTATGGTCCAAGTCTCACATCCATACATGACTATGGAAAAACCATATCTTTGACTAGACAGACCTTTGCTGGCAAAGTAACATCTCTGCTTTTTAATATGCTGTCTTAGTTTGTCAGCTTTTCCTCCAAGGAGCAAGCATCCTTTAATTTCATGGCTGCAATCATCATCCATAGTGATTTACTAGCAGTGAAAAATGCCAGTGGAATGGCTGCCTGTGACTGGGTATCTCTTCTTCTCACCTCTAGAAAAGGATACTTAGGGAACATCACTTAACAGGATAGGATGGGACTGAGCATTGAAGTGCTAGTGAAGTTCCAGTAGGTTCTGCCTGAACACCACTTTCTGCAGGAGGTGGGGAAAATTGCTGCTGTCCCTGTGAGAGGCTAGTCTTGCAGACACTTGATATCTTCAGTTCTGTCTCCTTCTTGTTTGCTCATTCTACTTTTTGGTTCCCTCTTCTCTCTGTCTTGTTTTAAGAGTATAATTGCTTCACAGCAGTGTGTTAGTTTCTGCTGTACAACGAAGTGAGTCAGGTATATGTGCACATACAGCCCCTCCCTCTTACACCTCCCTCCCATCACCCCCCAGCCCACCCCTCTAGATCCTCACAGAGCACCAAGATGAGCTTCTTGTGCTTTCCAGCAGGTTTCCACTAACTAGCATCTTTACACAAGGTAGTGCATTTACGCCAAACCTAATCTCTCAATTCATACCACCCTCCCTTTCCTCCCACCCTGGGTCCACACATCCCTTTTCTACTGAGCATCTCTATTCCTGCCCTGCAAGCAGGTTCATCTGTACTGTTTTTCTAGATTCCACATGCTTGCATTAATTTATAATGTTGGTTTTTCTCAAAAGAGGCTTTTGCTTTTACTTCTATGGGTCTGCAGGGGAGTAGGGGCATCAGACAGCCGGCACTCTATCAGCCCTCTGTCACTCTCCCTGAGTTTCCATAAGGCTTAGAAGCTGTCTGGAAAGGATCCATTTTGCTTCAGGCCTGCATGATATTAGGTCCGAGGGGAGTTTAGATGATTACTTTTATACACCACTGAAATCAAGTTTAGGAGAAATGTCAAAGAATGGCAACAATACAAACTAAGATAAAGCTCAAAAAAAATGAGCTTACCTTACAGAAGGGCAGCTTTACATTAGATATTAGAAGAAATGCTTGAGTGAACTAACACACAGATGATTGTGGGATCTCCATTACATAGGAATACAAAAAAAAAAAAAAA
>SJYW01011285.1:1727387-1750651 GCA_006410735.1 Raphicerus campestris
TCCTCACAGAGCACCAAGATGAGCTTCTTGTGCTTTCCAGCAGGTTTCCACTAACTAGCATCTTTACACAAGGTAGTGCATTTACGCCAAACCTAATCTCTCAATTCATACCACCCTCCCTTTCCTCCCACCCTGGGTCCACACATCCCTTTTCTACTGAGCATCTCTATTCCTGCCCTGCAAGCAGGTTCATCTGTACTGTTTTTCTAGATTCCACATGCTTGCATTAATTTATAATGTTGGTTTTTCTCAAAAGAGGCTTTTGCTTTTACTTCTATGGGTCTGCAGGGGAGTAGGGGCATCAGACAGCCGGCATTCTATCAGCCCTCTGTCACTCTCCCTAAGTTTCCATAAGGCTTAGAAGCTGTCTGGAAAAGATCCATTTTGCTTCAGGCCTGCATGATATTAGGTCCGAGGGGAGTTTAGATGATTACTTTTATACACCACTGAAATCAAGTTTAGGAGAAATGTCAAAGAATGGCAACAATACAAACTAAGATAAAGCTCAAAAAAAATGAGCTTACCTTACAGAAGGGCAGCTTTACATTAGATATTAGAAGAAATGCTTGAGTGAACTAACACACAGATGATTGTGGGATCTCCATTACATAGGAATACAAAAAAAAAAAAAAAAAGAACAACAAGTTTAAACTGCAATTGGTCTAAATTTAAGTACTTGGAAGCAAGAGACTACTCTAGATGACTTCTGACATTTCTCTCCCCAGTGTTCTATTTTTAGGAGCAGTCAATCAATCTCTTGCAGAAAAACATGAAATGTTCATATCTATAGTCCTCAAAGTTCACTATAAAATTCGTCCAGGTTGTCAGAAAGACATCTTGGAGTATGCAGGTACTGATGCTCTAAACTAACAAAATAGAAAGTAAGTTTTGTTTTTATAGCAATGATGCATCCATAAATATAAAATTTTTTACACTCTGGCCCTTACACTTCCACTGTATAATCATAAGGGATTTGATTTAGGTCATACCTGAATGATCTAACGATTTTCCCTACTTTCTTCAATTTAAGTCTGAATTTGAGTTCTGAATAAAGAGTTCATGATCTGAGCCACAGTCAGCTCCTGGTTTTTTTGTTTGTTTGTTTGTTTTGTTTTGTTTTGTTTTGTTTTGTTTTGACTGTATAGAGCTTCTCCATCTTTGGCTGCAAAGAATATAATCAATCTGATTTTGGTGTTCACCATCTGGTGATGTCCATGCGTAGAGTCTTCTCTTGTGTTGTTGGAAGAGGGTGTTTGCTATGACCAGTGCATTTTCTTGGCAAAACTCTATTAGTCTTTACTCTGCTTCATTCCGTATTCCAAGACCAAATTTGCCTGTTACCCCAGGTGTCTCTTGACTTCCTACTTTTGCATTCCAGTCCCCTATAATGAAAAGGACATCTTTTGGGGGTGTTAGTTCTAAAAGGTCTTGTAGGTCTTCATAGAGCCGTTCAACTTTAGCTTCTTCAGCATTACTGGTTGGGGCATAGACTTGGATTACTGTGATATTGAATGGTTTGCCTTGGAAACGAACAGAGATCATTCTGTCGTTTTTGAGATTGCATCCAAGTACTGCATTCTGGACTCTTGTTGACCACAATGCCTACTACATTTTTCTAAAGGATTCCTGTCCTCAGTAGTAGATATAATGGTCATCTGGTTTAAATTCACCCATTCTAGTCCATTTTAGTTGGCTGATTCCTAGAATATCAACATTCACTCTTGCTATCTCTTGTTTGACCACTTTCAATTTGCCTTGATTCATGGACCTTACATTCTAGGTTCCTATGCAATATTGCTCTTTCCAGCATCAGACCTTGCTTCTATCACCAATCACATCCACAACTGGGTATTGTTTTTGCTTTGGCTCTATCCATTCAATCTTTCTGGAGTTATTTCTCCACTGATCTCCAGTAGCATATTGGGCACCTGCCGACCTGGGGAGTTCCTCTTTCAGTATCCTATGTATGGAGAGTTGGACTGTGAAGAAAGCCAAGTGCCGAAGAATTAGTGCTTTTGAACTGTGGTGTTGGAGAAGACTCTTGAGAGTCCCTTGGACTGCAAGGAGATCTAACAAGTCCATTCTGAAGGAGATTAGCCCTGGGATTTCTTTGGAAGGAATGATGCTAAACTGAAACTCCATACTTTGGCCACCTCATGTGAAGAGTTGACTCCTTGGAAAAGACTTTGATGCTGGGAGGAATTGGGGGTAGGACAAGAAGGGGACAACCAAGGATGAGATGGCTGGATGACATCACTGAATCGATGGACATGAGTCTGAGTGAACTCTGGGAGTTGGTGATGGACAGGGAGGCCTGGAGTGCTGTGATTCATGGGGTTGCAAAGAGTTGGACATGACTGAGTGACTGAACTGAACTGAGACCTTACACAAAATGGAGGGATGGTCATGGAAACAGATTGTCATCAGAGTAGGGGAAAAAAAAAGCTAAACTTCCTGAATAAGGCAAATTAATATAGGCAGAGTCTATATACAGAAAATATATTTCCAATAATTGTCAACCACACAACAGTTGAGGCTTCTCTTGTGGTTTAGATAGTAAAGAATATGCCTGCAATGTGGGAGACCCAGGTTCAATCCTTGGATTGGGAAGATCCCCTGGAGAAGGAAATGGCAACCCACTCAAGTATTCTTGCCTGGAGAATCTCATGGACAGAGGAGCGTGGTGGGCTACAATCCTTGGGGTCGCAAAGAATCAGACATAGCAGTGTGACTAACACTAACTGACTGACACAACAGTTGAGACTAAAAGGTGCGATTGCTAAATACTCCATATTCCAATTTCATTACAGTGGATTCTGAAAGATGCACTTTTAAGCAAAGTGGGCATTGCAGGCTCCTGCTCTGTCCTGGACTGCCAGCTCTGGCTGATGGAACACAGGTGTAAAAGCATCGTAGGCTACTGAGAAGAGGGCTTTTTGGGAGAGTGAACGTAAGTTTGTAGAGCACCCTCTAGAGATGTTCCTCCCTGCTGTGCAAGGTGAGAAGATGCCCAAACAGTTCCACTGGGTTAGCAACAAATGACCTTTCTCTTGCCTAAAAATCAGAAGCCGTACAACTAAAAGAGTACATGTGCCCATCTGGAAGTTCAGTGAGTCGGGAAAGAATTTTACAGTTGAGAGGACTGAAAGAACAAGTACAGAGGAAGCTTTCAGCTCAGGCTGAGGAAACCTAAGGCAGGAGGCCAGGTTTCAAAACCTTATAGTAGCTTCCAAGAGAGTTAAAGGGCCTAAGAAGACCCCAGGATCAAGAAGCTGTGGGATGGCCTCTCTGCATGAGAAAAGCAGGAGGAAGAGGATGCCAACCTCATCAACCAAGAGGTGAGCTGGTCACATCAATGTAGAGCTCTGGCAGCTCACCCAGGAGAGAACAGATGACTCATCCTGTATAGCCATAAGCATAGTCCTTCTCTCTTTCCTCTCCCCCTCATGCCAACCAGGGGACCAGGAGAAACCAGAGAACTCACATCGCCACCTCCAAACAGCTTGTAGGTGGATCTGCAAGCCCAGCCTCTGCAGAAAAGGATGAAAGCTTTCAGCCAGAGATGTTGAAATGTTCACAGCCAAGAGAGACTTCCTTTATAACTGCAAGCGGCTGAAAAGACAGCAAACTGGCAGGAATATCTGAGAAGCACATGACTAATGGCACAAAGGGTTTTCAGCACAATGGAACCCATATTCAGGAAAAAAAAAATGTTAAAGCATCCCATCTAAAGACAATATCAAGGTAATGTGAGAAATTTGCTCATTCTTTGAAATATTCCAAATAAATTTGCTAGAAGAACATGCAGGCAGGTGACAGAACCCAAACTGTACTGTGGAATAAACAAAAGCAAAGCAAACAAATCCACTGGATTGGGAATCCACATGGAAAGGTCTGGGATCTAATCTAGATCTGTCACGTACTAATTGAATTTAGGATATTCTCTTAACATTTCCTGGTTCCTTCTGCATCACTGATAAAATGAAAACATTGGATATCTGATTGCATGCTGCCCTGAAGGTTTGGTCCTTCTAGTTCCATGGTTACTCATGACTAGACAGATGGAATGACATAAACTGAGCACTCCGACTCCTTTCCTATCGATGATGAACAAAAAAAAAAAATCATTAAAAAGTAACTACATTAAAAAAAGTCCACCTGCCAAGCAGGAGACGTGAGTTTGATCCCTGGATCAGGAAGATCCCCTGGAGAAGGAAACAGCAATCTACTTTGATATTCTTGCCTGGGAAATCCCACGGACAGAATAGCCTGGTGTGCTACACACTCCATGGGGTTGCAAAAGAGTCGGCCATGGCTTAGTGACTGAGCACAGAGTACATTTGTATTATTACTTACTACTGATAAAATAAGATCTATTCTGGGCCCAACCATCCAATAATATACCTAATTCAATAGTTTAGCCCATTGTATTTATTTTATGAGGTACTAAAGACTGAATGTTTGTTTCCCTTCCCCAAAATTCATAGGTGGGAGCCCTAATCCCCAGTGTGATTATGTATGGAGTTGGGAGCTCTACAAGGAGATTAGGGGCTTCCCAGGTGGGGCTAGTGGTAAAAGACCTACCTGCCAATGCAGGAGACATATGAGACCTGGGTTCGATCCATGGGTTAGGAAGATTCCTTGGAAGACGGCATGGAAACCCATTCTAGTATTCTTGTCTGGAGAATCTCATAGACAGAGAATCCTGTTGGGCTATAGTCCATGGGTTTGCAAAGAGCTGGAAATGACCACAGTGACTGAGCATGTACATGCACTAGGAGGTGATCAGGTTGTGAGGGCAGAGCCTTCTGGATGGGATTAGTGCCTTTATAAGAGATACACTGAAGAGAAAATGTCTCTCTGCATCACAAGAATACACAGTAAGAAGGTAACCATCTGCATATGAAAAAGAGGGCCCCCACCTAGAAACCCAGATACCATGCCAGTATCCTGATCTTAGATTTCTTACCTTCCCGGACACTACATTCAGTTCGGTTCAGTTCAGTCGCTCAGTCATGTCCAACTCTTTGTGACCCCATGGACTGCAGCACACCAGGCCTCCCTGTCCATCACCAACTCCTGGATCCCTCAAACTCATGTCCATTGAGTCGGTGATGACATCCAGCCACCTCATCCTCTGTTGTCCCCTTCTCCTCCCACCTTCGGTCTTTCTTAGCATCAGGGTCTTTTCAAATAAGTCAGTTCTTTGCATCAGATGGCCAAAATATTGGAGTTTCAGCTTCAATGAAAGCTGAATATGTCCTTCCCATGAATATTTAGGACTGATTTCCTTTAGGATTGACTGGTTGGATCTCCTTGCAGTCCAAGGGACTCTCAAGAGTCTTCTCCAACACCACAGTTCAAAAGCACCAATTCTTCAGTGCTCAGTATTTTTTATAGTCCAACTCTCACATCCATACATGACTACTGGAAAAACCATGACCTTGACTAGACGGATCTTTGTTGACAAAGTAATGTCTTTGCTTTTTAATATGCTGTCTAGGTTGCTCATAACTTTTCTTCCAAGGAACAAGTGTCTTTTAATTTCATGGCTGTAGTCAACATCTGTAGTGATTTTGGAGCCAAAAAAATAAAGTCTGCCACTATTTCTACTGTTTCCCCATCTATTTGCCATGAGGTGATGGGACATTACATTATATTATATATATATATACCCTCTATTGTTTAATCCACTTAATCCATGATATTTTGTTAAAGCAGCCACGACTCAGAAGTCAACAGTTATTTTCTCTGTTTTTGCAAAACACCTGCACTGTAAGTCAACATGTTTTTCCTCCCATTAACCTAGCCATTGAACTCCTACCTGGGAACTCAGGACTCCTGCAAAATAAGGCCAGCACAGTTTAGTGCTGCAAGCAATATTTTCCTGCTCTCCTCTCCTGAGAACTACCTAAATATTTTATTAGTAGACTTTTTTGTGAGTTTCTGTCCATTATTTTTCCTTCTTTTGACCCCCCAGTTAGGCAAGTAACTGCTCCTTAGAACTGCAAAGCAATGCAGATTTCTGGCTTCCTCTGGATTCCTGTGAGATGAAAGTCACAGGACACTTTGGTTTCCAGACAGTTTACTCAGCTTTATATCTGCACAGTCTTCCATCCTAAGCCATTTCAAGATTCTTTTCTCTCTGGTTCTTTATTTATTCTTCTCAGATTGGATTAAATCTATTTGAGCTTGCTTTTTCTTTGCTTACAAAATTGACACTTGCTTTCCTCAGATGTCAAATCATCCAGTGTCTCCTTACTATTGTAGGCTTCTCTCTTCATTGTTTTCTGTAGATAATGATACTTGATTTCTTGCTTTCTTTGGAGCTGAAATTTTAAGTGAATTCTACTTGACATTTAGCATATGCACAGTAAATATTCAGACTTAGGAGAATGCCAAGGAACAGACTCTTCTGCAATCTGTAGTTTAGACCAGCACAAGAATCCACATTTTCTTTGATTTTTAATGCAAACTGCCTTGTCGCTGAGTCACTGAACTAGCTCTTCTTTGCTGGGGGCAAAGCGATGCTTACTGACCCATTGATGTGTATAAATCGGAACTCAATCATGACACGGTCTTTGTCCTCTAGGAACCCAGAAGCAAAATTCAGACCATAAAGGCTAGAGATAATGAGATTGAGCCTTTTCACACTCTTTTAGAAAGAAAGTGAGGTATAGGCTCATAAATAAATGCACCATTAGAGAGAATGTGAAGAGATTTTCCAGGGAAACTCAAGGTGCACTGGGCAAGAAGGGCAGAAGGTGATGATCAGAGAGGAGAATGTGACCGCCACAAGGGAAAAGAGAAGCTAGAGTTATATTCCTTGCTCACAAAACCAACAAGTATTTAATGAAGTAGACCAAGAGCCAAAAGACAGCCCTTTACCCAGAGCTTTACCAAGATAGGTTCCTGCTTCCTTCAGCTTAAGAAAATTTTATAAAGGTCTCTGCCTGACTTTAGGACCTTGACTTCTCTATTCTTAGAACATTTACTTTAGAAAATTCATAATTGCAGATTCTTTTTCTCTGTCCCTTTGAAATGCAGATAGATATTCTATAGGTCTCTTCCCAGCTCTGCAACCCATGGATGTCTTTCTCAAGGGCCCTGGGAGCCATTCGTTTGAAATGGCATCATCAAGAAAGATAGAACCCCTATCTCCCCACCCCTGTCTGCAGGGTACCAATTAACAGACACAGATAGTCTAATCACATTGACCAATCTCCCAACTAATGCCCTCCATTACTTTACCACTAGCTCACCCCATCATTTAAAAGCCCTCTCATCTGTCTTTGATTACAAAGGAGTCCAGTTCAGACTCTCTCTTCTCTTGCACTCAGTTCAGTTCAGTTCAGTTGCTCAGTCGTGTCCGACTCTTTGCGACCCCATGGACTGCAGCATGCCAGGCCTCCCTGTCCATCATCATTTCCCAGAGTTCACTCAAACTCACATCCATCAAGTTGGTGATGCCATCCAGCTATCTCATCCACTGTCATCTCTTTCACTAGTCTTGAATAAAGTCCTCTTTGCCTGTTTAACTCTGTCTGGTACAATTTTTCTTAGTTCACAGATGCAACCTATAGTTGACCAGTAGGTACTGAGTTTGGGTCCTGGAATGGGAGGAAATAAAGCCTCAGTTGTATTTCTCCATAATAGTGCCAGGGAGGATTCCCAAATGGAAAATTTCACCACATCCTCAGCTAACATGAATGAAGCAATGACACTCCCAGAATCAGGCAGAGGAGAAAAGGTGTGGAGTATCAGCAGCATCTTACACTAACCACTAATATAATTATATTTAATTATTTAAGCTTATTAATAAAACTCTGTAGTAAAAGTGTTATGCATTTTAAATATTCTTAACAGTGTTAAGGAAGTGAGATCGTGCCAATTATGTTAATAGCCTCATATATAAACTACAGAAGAGGCATGTGTCAGTATATCCCAAACTTGTGTAGGCATCAAGTCTATAAAACATTATAGAATAAAAAATTTTTCTTTTTTCTTTTCTTTCTTTCTTTTTTTTTGGAGAAAGAGATTTATCTGCCTTTGTGAATTTCTTCATGTTAAGTCAAACATGAAGCAAGAACAGACAGAAAGATCAAATTTGGAGTATGTGATAATATTCCAATTTTATCTAAGTCTACATTTATTAGTGAAGTACCTGGATGTACACCTGGGCCAAGTGTTAGAAAGACAAGAAGAGAAGCTGACATTCAGTGTATGTAAGTCCAAGTCATTTTTTTGATCAGTGTAGAAACTGAAATGTTCTCAGTGAAAGTTTGCAATAGTCCAACCAATATGGACTTTCCCAGGTTCACCTGCACTGGGGCCCAACATGAAAGTTNAATTTTATCTAAGTCTACATTTATTAGTGAAGTACCTGGATGTACACCTGGGCCAAGTGTTAGAAAGACAAGAAGAGAAGTTGACATTCAGTGTATGTAAGTCCAAGTCATTTTTTTGATCAGTGTAGAAACTGAAATGTTCTCAGTGAAAATTTGCAATAGTCCAACCAATACAGAGTTTCCCAGGTTCACCTGCACTGGGGCCCAACATGAAAGTTCATCTCAACCTGGTCTTCATGGTGCAGGGAGGGCTGGTACAGAAGCATCTGGGTTCCGATTAAGAATTTCAAGATGTCTAGGAAGCAAATATATAAAATAATTAAAAGCCATAAAAGGTATCTGAAAGTGAGCCAGGCAGCTTTGGTGTCTTATTATAACTTTTTCATGATTCCACTTCTGAGCTGACATGCTCAGAAACAGCGATTGCTACCACTGGGCTGGCATTGCTAGTACTTTAGCATATCATCACTGACATCCAGGAAGTGGAATCACCAGCTAACAAGAGCCCTCGTGGTATATGGGGACCTGGTGGAGATGCAAAACCTGTTGCCTTACTCCTTGTCACTATAAGATGTAGTCGTAAGGGGCTTCAGTGGCCCTTTTGTTCTGTGCTCCCAGCCCAGGCTCAGACTCCTTCCACAAGGTTTCCCTGTGGTTGTCAGCAGAAACTGAGTGCTACCCCGTTACGACTACTAGGCTACTCTAGTTTTAGTCCAATGGTGTGGCAAGATATCAATCGGGAGGAGAGAAAGAGAAGAAAAAAGAAGAGTAATAAAAGCAGGTTCCATAAGGGCTCAGTCTTAGTTCCTGTGATTCTCATCTATAGCTGGAAGGATGATGCTTGGTACAACCAACTACTTACTGAAAGAAGTAAAGTGAAGAATAAAGGAAGAGGAGAGGAGAATGAAAGGGAAAAGANCTTCTGTTGAATGTGGAAAATAAAGCCGTACACTTAATCAACTTTACTGGTGAGGACATAGTCCAAGGAATTTTTTTTTTTCTCCTTAATATGTACCTGGTGCTGTAAAAACTTGATTATTATTATCTAGGACTTTCCCGGTGCCTCTGATGCTGCTGCTGCTAAGTCGCTTCAGTCGTGTCCAACTCTGTGCGACCCCATAGAAGCCAGCCCACCAGGGTCCCCCGTCCCTGGGATTCTCCAGGCAAGAATACTGGAGTGAGTTGCCATTTCCTTCTCCAATGCATGAAAGTGAAAAGTGAAAGTGAAGTCACTCAGTCGTGTCCAACTCTTTGTGACTCCATAGATTGCAGCCTACCAGGTTCCTCAGTCCATGGGATTTTCCAGGCAAGAATACTGGAGTGGGTTGCCATTGCCTTCACCCTAGTGGCTCAGCAGTAAAGAATTTGCCTGCCAATGCAGGAGATGAAGGCTCTATCCCTGGGTCAGGAAAACCCTATGGAGAAGGAAATGGCAATCCACTCCAATATTCTTACCTGGAGAATCCCATAGACAGAGGAGAGCCTGGTGGGCTACAGTTCCTGCGGTCTCAAACAGCCAGACACAACTTAGTGACTAAACAACAGTTGTTATTTACTTGATATTAAAGTAGATAGTAGATAAATAAATAGATTGATAGATAAGCAGATAGACCATAAGAGACAGCTCAGTTCAGTCACTCAATCATGTCCAACTCTTTGTGGCAAACCAAGAATTTCACTCCTAATCTGAACATGTTGGTAATTACAGTATCACAGTACCACACACCAACTGCTGCTGATGAAATAAAAGATGAAAGCTCTAAATTAAGTACATTTTCTGAAATTCTGATGGACATCATTTCCAAAAACTAATCCAAAGTCCTGTGGAGGTAGGTATAGAGGAAGTGATAGAAATAATAATAGATTTTTAAAAATACAAATAGCATTAAGTTGTGAATGCTTGAAGGCATAAAACTTCAATGACTGTAGCAATTTCATTTAAGTGGACAAAATAATTTGGGGAATGGCTTCCTCATATAATAATTAAAGTTGGAAAAAAGCAACCTCTTAGTGTAACATAGTGGATTTTGTTGTTAATCTGCACTCTTCTTTCACCTGAAAGAATCCAAACAAGAGAAAGCCCTGTTGTCCTATGGTACAAAAGACTTGAATAAGGGAGAGAGATTCTGAAGGAATATTCAGAAGACCATGTGACTGAGGTTGTTAGTGGAATAGAGTGGACTCAAATAAGAGCAATAGGACCACCTAGAAGTTGGGCTTTAAAGGGATATAGAGGCCTTGGAAAGAAATGTCAGTTCAGTTCAGTTCAGTCATTTAGTTAATCATGGCCAACTCTTTGCAACCCCATAGACTGCAGTATGCCAGGCTTCCCTGTTCATTACCAACTCACAGAGCTTGCTCAAAATCATGTCTATCAAGTCAGTAATGCCAATCAACCATCTCATCTTCTGTCATCCCCTTCTCTTGCTTTCAGTCTTTCCCAGGATCAAGGTCTTTTCCAATGA
The DNA here is from genome assembly GCA_006410735.1 of Raphicerus campestris. NCBI lineage: Eukaryota > Metazoa > Chordata > Mammalia > Artiodactyla > Bovidae > Raphicerus > Raphicerus campestris. The sequence goes on from SJYW01011285.1 coordinate 1,738,201, forward strand.
GTCAGTTCTTCACATCAGGTGGCCAAAGTATTGAGGTTTCAGTTTCACCAAGATATTTTTAAATACAGTGGAAACAATTGGCAGGTTTTGAGCAGAGGTTTGGTGTGATCTAACTTGCACTTTTCATATTGTTCATGGGGTTCTCAAGGCAAGAATACTTAAGTGGTTTATCATTCCCTTCTCCAGTGGACCACATACTGTCAGACCTCTCCACTAGGACCCTCCTGTCTTGGGTGGCCCCACACAGCATGGCTTAGTTTCACTGCGTTAGACAAGGCTGTAGTCTGTGTGATCAGATTGGCTAGTCCCTTGGTTTCAGTGTGTCTGTCCTCTGATGCCCTCTTGCAACACCTACCATCTTACTTGTGTTTCTCTTACCTTGGACGTGGGGTATTGCTTCATGGCTGCTCCAGCAAAGTGCAACCATTGCTCCTTATCTTGGACAAGAGGTATCTCCTCACAGTCGCCCCTCCTGACCTTGAACGTGGAGTAGCTCCTCTCAGCCCTCCTGGGCCAGCGCAGCTGCCACTCTTTGGATGTGTGATAGTTCCTCTCTGCTGCCGTCCCTGACCTCCAAGCCAGGCTTCAGCAGTATGTGAACCATGAACTTCCAGATGTTCAAACTGGTTTTAGAAAAGGCAGAGGAACCAGAGATCAAATTGTCAACATCCGCTGGATCATCAAAAAAGAGAGAGAGTTCAATAAAATACATCAATTTCTGCTTTATTGACTATGCCAAAGCCTTTGACTGTGTGGATCACAATAAATTGTGGAAAATTCTGAAAGAAATGGGAATACCAGATCACCTGACCTGCCTATTGAGAAACCTGTATACAGGTCAGGAAACAACAGTTAGAACTGGACATGAAACAACAGACTGGTTTCAAATAGGAAAAGGAGTACATCAAGGCTGTCTATTGTCACCCTGCTTATTTAAATTATATGCAGAGTACAGAAACGCTGGGCTGGAAGAAGCGCAGGCCGGAATCATGACTGCTGGGAGAAATATCAATAACCTCAGATATGCAGATGATACCACCCTTATGGCAGAAAGTGAAGAGGAACTCAAAAGCCTCTTGATGAAAGTGAAAGAGGAGAGTGAAAAAGTTGGCTTAAAGCTCAACATTCAGAAAACGAAGATCATAGCATCTGGTCCCATCACTTCATGGTAAATAGATAGGAAAACAGTGGAAACAGTGTCAGACTTAACTTTGGGAGGCTCCAAAATCACTTCCGGAGAAGGCAGTGGCAGTACTCCAGTACTCTTGCCTGGAAAATCCATGGACAGAGGAGCCTGGTAGGCTGCAGTCCATGGATTCGCTGAGAGTCGGACACAACTGAGTGACTTCACTTTCACTTTTCTCTTTCATGCATTGGAGAAGGAAATGGCAACCCACTCTGGTGTTCTTGCCTGGAGAATCCCAGGAATGGCAGAGCCTGGTGGGCTGCTGCTCTGGTGTCGCACAAAGTCGGACATGAGTGAAGCGACTTAGCAGCAGCAGCAGCCAAAATCACTTCAGATGGTGATTGTAACCATGAAATTAAAAGACACTTACTCCTTGGAAGGAAGTTATGATCAACCTAGATAGCATACTGAAAAGCAGAGCTATTACTTTGCCAACAAATGTCTGTCTAGTCAAGGCTATGATTTTTCCAGTGGTCATGTATGATGTGAGAGTTAGAATGTGAAGAAAGCTGAGCACCGAAGAACTGATCCTTTTGAACTGTGGTGTTGGAGAAAATTCTTGAGAGTCCCTCGAACTGCAAGGAGATCCAACCAGTCCATCCTAAAGGAGGTCAGTCCTGGGTGTTCATTGGAAAGAGTGATGCTGAGGCTGAAACTCCAGTACTTTGGCCACCTCATGCGGAGTTGACTCATTGGAAAAGACTCTGATGCTGGGAGGGATTGGAGGCAGGAGGAGAAGGGGCGACAGAGGATGAGATGGCTGGATGGCATCACCGACTCGATGGACATGAGTTTGAGTGAACTCTGGGAGTTGGTGATAGACAGGGAGGCCTGGCATGTTATGATTCATGGAGTCACAAAGAGTCGGACATGACTGAGAGACTGAACTGAACCAAACTGAACTTGCACTTATTACTTCCCTGGTAACTCAGATGGTAAGGAATCCACCCACACTGCAGGAGACATGGGTCCAATCCCTGGGTCGGAAACATCCCCTGGAGAAGGGAATGACAACCACTCCAGTATTCTTGCCCAGAAAATCCCATGGATAAAGGAGTCTGGTGGGCTACAGTCTGTTGGGTCACAAAGAGTCAGACATTACTGAGTGACTAACACTTTCACTGTCACTTTCAACTTGCACTTAAAAATCACTCTGGATGTTTTGAAGATAAGGAATTGGAGGAAATCAAGACGGGGAACAGGGAGATGAGTTAGGAGGCTGCCCCAGTAGTTACAGAGACCAGTGAAAGTGCCTCTAGAAGAACAGTCAACAATGAACGGTGAAAGAACATCCCCACTTATGTCAACTATGCTAGCTCATTAACCAAGATATCTCATTTCCTAGCTGTGAGAGGCCACAGAGGCCCTAAATTAAATGACAGTATAGTAGCAGTTGGGCTTTCCTGGTGGTTCAGACAGTAAAGAATCCACCTGCAATGCAGGAGGCCTAGATTTGATCCCCTGGAGAAGAGAATGGCTACCCACTCAAGTATTCTTGCCTGGAGAATTCCATAGACAGAGGAGCCTGGCAGGCTACAGTCCAGGGGTGTATCAGAGAGTCAGACATGACTGAGCAACTAACACTTTTACTCTTCATAGTAACAGTTGCAGCACTTAAAAAAAAATTCAAAAAAGAAGTTATAAACATCAACTTTGTTATCATGGTAAGAGAAATAGAACAAGGTGAGTTTGCTCATTTCTTATTGTTTTCTGTTCTTCCCTGAAGCCGGTGAAACACACTTTTGCTTTATACACAGCACAAAGCAAAACTCACCATAAGGAAAAACTTTATACACTGGCTTGACTCAACTTCCCTGGATCATCTGTGTGTGCGTGCACATGTACTCAGTCATGTCTGACTCTTTGAGACCCCATGGACTGTATAGCCCAACAGGTTCTTCTGTCCATGGGATTTTCCAGGCAAAAATACTGGAGTGGGTGCCATTTCCTACTCCTAGTGATCCTCCCAACCCAGAGATCAAATCTGTGTCTCTTGCATCTCCTGCACTGGCAGGTGGATTCTTTACCACTGTGGCATCAGGGAACAAAGGCAAAAAACACATACAAAATAGGTTAATGGGGAAGGAATGGGCAGTCCCCACATTTCCTTGTTTCATTGATTGAATGAAAATGGGCACCAGTAAACCTACTACCTTTGCATTCACACCACTATCTGGGCTCCTTTCATTAACCCACTGTTGAATTTGTAGGCTTTTGAATGTGATAATTAAAGGCATTTTTCACTGTGTGGTCAGTATTCTTTATGGATAGAGATATATGCAAGGAATCAGAAAGCTAAAGGTATATTCTTGAGCCTGATTTGGACTTTATAACCTAAACCAAGTATTTGTCACCTTCTATTTTGTTTATACCACCCCCACTCCCAACCAACTTAATTGACCATTAAATCAGTTTGGTTCTCTCTGCTAGAATATGATGTACCATGTGTTGAAATTTATATAATATGATTATTTATTTAACAGTGTTACTTTTCAATTACATTCCAGACAGTAGTTGGTATATTTGAAGCAATTAATCACAACATCTATCCAATCCAAAATCAGAACTATAAATGCAATTAAGTAAAATAGTAAAGTAGAGTTATTGTCAGAGAAGGCAATGGCACCCCACTTCAGTACTCTTGCCTGGAAAATCCATGGACAGAGGAGCCTGGTAAGCTGCAGTTCATGGGGTCGCTAAGAGTCAAACAAGACTGAGTGACTTCACTTTCACTGTTTACTTTAATGCATTGGAGAAGGAAATGGTAATTGACTCCAGTGTTCTTGCCTAGAGAATCCCAGGGGCAGGTAAGCCTGGTGGGCTGCTGTCTATGGGGTTGCACAGAGTCAGACACAACTGAAGCGACTTAGCAGCAGCAGCAGCAGTGTTATTGTATAAGGATTAAAGTAAAACTTGCTGAAAGAAATATATAATTTCATTTATATCAACTGCACTGTCCCACAAGCCATCAGCTTTGCAAAATTCAGGTTTAATATTTAAAGTATTATAAATTTAAATGAAGGCAAATATATTTCACTATCAAAAATATCAGAATTATCTTAACTCAAGAAAGGAGTTTATCTTATTTTTTATTAAAAAATTTTTTTATAGATGATTTACAATGTTGTGCTAATTTCTGTTGTATAGCAAAGTGATTCAGTTATATACATATATCCACTCCTTGTTTATATTCTTTTCCATTATGGTTTATCCCAGGAGATTGATACAGTTCCCTGTGCTATGCAGTAGGAATTTGTTGTTTATCCATTATGAATTCAATAGTTTGCCTCTGCTAATCCCAACTCCTAATCCATCCCTCCCCCACCGACTCCCCCCTGGCAACCACAGGTCTCTTCTCTATGTCTGTGAGTCTGTTTCTCTTTTGTAGAGAGGTTCGCTCGTGCCATATTTTGGATTCTACATATACGTGGTATCGTATGGTATTTGTCTTTCTCTTTCTCACTTACTTCACTTAATGTGATACTCTCTAGTAAAGAGTTGCTCTTATTTTCAAATATTTCTTTGTCCTTCATGAATTTTTTAACTTTTTAACTCTTGTGTATTACAGATATAATTCTTCAAGGCAGACCAGGTTCTTTCCTAGGACTAAAAAGGAAGAGCTTGCAGTGTTTAAAGGCTACAGATGGGATCGGGGGAAGGGGGAGTTTTTGTTAACACCAAACTAAATGATCCTTTTTCCTTAACTCTGATGTATTTTCCTGTGCAGCTGAACAATCTATTACTCAGCATCGGCAAAGCTTTGCCTCAGCAGGAGTTGTCGAGTGCTAAATGGTTTATAGATTTGAATGTTGAGGCAATCTGTAAACAGTTTGGAGCATCAGGGTGTTGGGGGGGACCCAGATTTGTTAATCTTTTCACTTTGGCTTGCTGAATATATATTTCATTTATAACTCAATGAATTATTTACTCTGGTTGAAATAATCCATTCTTATTAAAACACATCTGCTGATAATTATGAAGTATGTAAGCAATGAAGAAATGTATTTTCAAACCAGTAAATAGAAATTCATCAGTTTTGGTAATGGCCAAGTTGAGACTACATCTGCTCCCTAATTTTATCTATGTTTAAAATACTCAAATACACCTGCCTATCTTGAGGCATATTAATGTACAACATAAAGGGTCTCTTAATAATCATGTTTAATTCACCATTCTTATTAAAATATAATCAAAACTCCCCAAAGGAGAACATTCTGAATTTAGTGAATAGGCTTCTACAACCATTGAACTCTCATTATTACTAATGGGATAAACTCAAAATATTTGGGGAATATCAAATGATTTAAATCTACATCTAGACACCAATCATATGTTAAGCAGAAAATTTCTCTAGAAGAAAAAAATTGCAAAATACATATTTTTTGTGGAAGAGCTCTAATCATCTCTTACACAAAACTTATTTCAGTGTATATATATATATATATATATATATATATATATATTNTGATTGAATGAAAATGGGCACCAGTAAACCTACTACCTTTGCATTCACACCACTAGCTGGGCTCCTTTCATTAACCCACTGTTGAATTTGTAGGCTTTTGAATGTGATAATTAAAGGCATTTTTCACTGTGTGGTCAGTATTCTTTATGGATAGAGATATATGCAAGGAATCAGAAAGCTAAAGTTATATTCTTGAGCCTGATTTGGACTTTATAACCTAAACCAAGTATTTGTCACCTTCTATTTTGTTTATACCACCCCCACTCCCAACCAACTTAATTGACCATTAAATCAGTTTGGTTCTCTCTGCTAGAATATGATGTACCATGTGTTGAAATTTATATAATATGATTATTTATTTAACAGTATTACTTTTCAATTACATTCCAGACAGTAGTTGGTATATTTGAAGCAGAATTAATCACAACATCTATCCAATCCAAAATCAGAACTATAAATGCAATTAAGTAAAATAGTAAAGTAGAGTTATTGTCAGAGAAGGCAATGGCACCCCACTTCAGTACTCTTGCCTGGAAAATCCATGGACAGAGGAGCCTGGTAAGCTGCAGTTCATGGGGTCACTAAGAGTCAAACAAGACTGAGTGACTTCACTTTCACTGTTTACTTTAACGCATTGGAGAAGGAAATGGTAATCGACTCCAGTGTTCTTGCCTAGAGAATCCCAGGGGCAGGTAAGCCTGGTGGGCTGCTGTCTATGGGGTTGCACAGAGTCAGACACAACTGAAGCGACTTAGCAGCAGCAGCAGCAGTGTTATTGTATAAGGATTAAAGTAAAACTTGCTGAAAGAAATATATAATTTCATTTATATCAACTGCACTGTCCCACAAGCCATCAGCTTTGCAAAATTCAGGTTTAATATTTAAAGTATTATAAATTTAAATGAAGGCAAATATATTTCACTATCAAAAAATATCAGAATTATCTTAACTCAAGAAAGGAGTTTATCTTATTTTTTATTAAAAAAATTTTTTATAGATGATTTACAATGTTGTGCTAATTTCTGTTGTGTAGCAAAGTGACTCAGTTATATACATATATCCACTCCTTGTTTATATTCTTTTCCATTATGGTTTATCCCAGGAGATCGATACAGTTCCCTGTGCTATGCAGTAGGAATTTGTTGTTTATCCATTATGAATTCAATAGTTTGCCAGATGTGTNGTTGTATAGCAAAGTGATTCAGTTATATACATATATCCACTCCTTGTTTATATTCTTTTCCATTATGGTTTATCCCAGGAGATTGATACAGTTCCCTGTGCTATGCAGTAGGAATTTGTTGTTTATCCATTATGAATTCAATAGTTTGCCTCTGCTAATCCCAACTCCTAATCCATCCCTCCCCCACCGACTCCCCCCTGGCAACCACAGGTCTCTTCTCTATGTCTGTGAGTCTGTTTCTCTTTTGTAGAGAGGTTCGCTCGTGCCATATTTTGGATTCTACATATACGTGGTATCGTATGGTATTTGTCTTTCTCTTTCTCACTTACTTCACTTAATGTGATACTCTCTAGTAAAGAGTTGCTCTTATTTTCAAATATTTCTTTGTCCTTCATGAATTTTTTAACTTTTTAACTCTTGTGTATTACAGATATAATTCTTCAAGGCAGACCAGGTTCTTTCCTAGGACTAAAAAGGAAGAGCTTGTGGTGTTTAAAGGCTACAGATGGGATTGGGGGAAGGGGGAGTTTTTGTTAACACCAAACTAAATGATCCTTTTTCCTTAACTCTGATGTATTTTCCTGTGCAGCTGAACAATCTATTACTCAGCATCGGCAAAGCTTTGCCTCAGCAGGAGTTGTCGAGTGCTAAATGGTTTATAGATTTGAATGTTGAGGCAATCTGTAAACAGTTTGGAGCATCAGGGTGTTGGGGGGGACCCAGATTTGTTAATCTTTTCACTTTGGCTTGCTGAATATATATTTCATTTATAACTCAATGAATTATTTACTCTGGTTGAAATAATCCATTCTTATTAAAACACATCTGCTGATAATTATGAAGTATGTAAGCAATGAAGAAATGTATTTTCAAACCAGTAAATAGAAATTCATCAGTTTTGGTAATGGCCAAGTTGAGACTACATCTGCTCCCTAATTTTATCTATGTTTAAAATACTCAAATACACCTGCCTATCTTGAGGCATATTAATGTACAACATAAAGGGTCTCCTAATAATCATGTTTAATTCACCATTCTTATTAAAATATAATCAAAACTCCCCAAAGGAGAACATTCTGAATTTAGTGAATAGGCTTCTACAACCATTGAACTCTCATTATTACTAATGGGATAAACTCAAAATATTTGGGGAATATCAAATGATTTAAATCTACATCTAGACACCAATCATATGTTAAGCAGAAAATTTCTCTAGAAGGAAAAAATTGCAAAATACATATTTTTTGTGGAAGAGCTCTAATCATCTCTTACACAAAACTTATTTCAGTGTATATATATATATATATATATATATATATATATATATTCCCATTGGATGTAACTTTTTAAGCTTCAAGAACATAGCAATTACACATTGTAGTAATATCAGGCAGAAGACAGGTATTTTTCCCTAGTGATTAAAAGAAAAAAATTTAAATGACTCATGTTTTTATCCAAATATATACTGATGCTGATATCGGTCAAAAATAAAACACCTCATCATAATTCAGTAGTTCTTTTTGTATCCCCACGGGGCCTTCACTCATTAACACATTCAGCAAATACTGAGTTTTTGTGTACCTAGCACTGTGTGGGGGCTTCCCAGATGACTCAGTGGTAAATAATACGCCTGAACAATGCAGAAGAAGAAGGTTCACTTAGTGGGTCAGGAAGGTCCCCTGAAGAAGGAAATGGCAACCCACTCCGGCATTCTTGCCAGGGACATCCTAGGGACAGAAGAGCCTGCCAGGCTACAGTCCATGGAGTTGCAAGACTCAGATGTGACTAAGCAACTAAACAGCAACAGCGAGCACTGTGTGGGAAGCTGGCCACAAAACTGAGCAGACCACTGAAGGTCCTGTCTGCTGTAGCTGACAGCCTAGTGGGTATTTTCATTACCAATCATCTCTGGATGTTCCGGGGACTATGGCCACGAAGCTTACAGTGTGGCGGTTACTGCAGTTGTAGCATTTACCGGAGTATTTGGCTGCTGGGTGGGTACGACTGTGTCCCCTCCAGGGTACATCTTGCTTTCCTCAGCCTTGCTTCTCCAGCTCAAACAAATTACAGAACTTAGTGTGGGGTGGGAGATGGGAGGTAGGCTCAAGAGGGAGGGGACATACCTATTCCTATGGCTTGTTCATGTTGATGTATGGCAGAAACCAATACAATATTGTAAAGCAATTATCCTCCAATTAAAAATAAATTTAAATTTAAAAAAAAAAAAGAGGACTTAGTGTGGAGCACTGAATCCAGCTGTGATTGTCACCATGTCGCCTTTGCTCAGCAGGGACCATCAGGACCCAATTCTCACTTGTTTATACCCCCCACCGCCCTCTGCTCACACATCATTTAGAGCCCGTTTGACTGTGTTGGAATCCTTAGTTCATATCAATGTTTGTTTCTTCAGGAGAGATGAGAGCATACACCCCTTGAATTATGTATCATAAAAGCAGGGGTGCTGCATTGTGAGAAGTTTCTGTTAGCTGAGCAGAGTTGAATCAAGTTGAGTTTTTGAAAGAAGCCCGATTTCGAAAAGCTGGAAAATCTATGCAACTTATGTACACACCGATATAGATGCTTTTCCCCTCTTACTCCCTATCTATGACTGCCTCTGGGCTATAGAATCTATTCAACTCTGCTGTCCCCCAGACCTGGCCCATCTGGAAGTTCTGTGCCCATACCTGTCCTCTCTGCCTCCGATCTGCCGTTACTTTGTCCCAGTTAAAAAGGTTCTCAGGGACTTGGCAGGAACCCCAACACTACTGTCCAGGTACAGTGACTCTAATTACAGTAGTTATCATAATGCCTCCTTCAACACATTCCCCGCAGTCTCTATTCAGCAGCAATTTCTCCGAATGTCTGAGATGAGCACAACATCCTTCTTGCTATTCTGATGTAGTATTCCAAGACAACATCAAGTTTTACAGGCACAAAGTACCCTTAGTATCTAGCTTATAGTATTCAGTTATTTCTCCCTTTCCCTTGGAGGGAAAAAAGATGAAATGATGGTGTTTTCAAGTAAGTCACACTACCACATGTGTGCATCTTTGCAGAATAACAGATTTCACATCATTACATCAGACTGAACATGCAATGTTTGGGAAGTTCTCAAATAAAATATCTGATGAAAAAAAAATTTGTTTAACATTTTTTTTAATATAACAGTTAACAAGAAAGAGGCTAGAAACCTAGGAGAAGTAACATGATGGAGTAATGATTTGGTGTCATCAGGGCAATCTTTGCAACATAAAATCCCAAAGTGATAGATGGTTTGAAATTTGTAACAGATGTCTAATTTTTTGTGTTTTTTTTTTAATATTACCCATCTATCCTTCAAAAACTTGTGCAATGAGGGTTCCCAAAGCTTACATTTCATAAGGCAAGGGTTGAAACTATGCAAATAAATGACTGAGGTCAACAATGGGGCTCTCTGAATTTTTTTTTTAATTTATTTATTTTAATTGAATTAATGTTTTGGAATATTGCTGTAAGTTGAAGGTAGCAGTAAAACAACCTTTGACTTGTCTTCAGGTCTTTTTTCATGTTGAACTGTTTGCATAATTGCCTATTTAAAAATAATTTTAAAATAAGCTTGGCTCAGGGAAAAAAGTCATCCTTAATCTGAGTGAGCCATTTTCTGTATTTTATATTTGGTTGGTCAAATTCCAAGAAGCTTCTAGATCAGGGACAGAATTATGGATTGTGCTCTCACAATATTTTCCCCATGTGTCCTATTTCTTGGTTTCATTTATTTTTCCAATTATTTAACAAATGCATAAGTATCGACTAATTTTATATGCATCTAGAGATGCAAGATGAATAGGATATATACTACCCCATGGAACTTAGAATCTAGTAGAGGAACTAGAAAATGGGCAAGAAATTATAAGATGTTGAAAAATGCCATAGCAGTGTAAGTTCAGTTCTTTCTTTAAAAATTTATTCTTAGTTGGAGGATAATTGCTTTATAATATTGTGCTCATTTCTGCTATACATCAGCATGAATCAGCCATAGGTGTGTGTATATATATATATATATATATATATCCCCTTCTTCTTGAACCTCCCTCTGATCTCCTACCCCATCCCACCTCTCTAGGTTGTTCCAGAGCACTGGGCTGAGTTCCCTGTCTCACACAGCAGCTTCCCACTGGCTATCTGTTTTACATACGGTCACGTATGGGTTTCATTGCTACTCTCTCAACTCCCCCAGCCTCCCATTTCCACACTGTGGTCACAAGTCTATTCTCTGTGTGTGTCTTGATTGCTGCCCTGAAAATCAGTTCATCAGTACCATCAAAGTTCAGTTCTTAATTCAGAAAAGCAAACCAGATTTCTTTAACAAGTTTTAAACTATTTTAATTGACTAGGCTATTTTCTCCTAGGAATAAAATATCATATTAATTCTTCAAAAACACCTTGATCAGTGCATTACAAATGAGGACTGAGAAATTTAAGGACATTTTAAAAAACCACTTTATAAGTGTGTTGTGGGGAATGGAGATTGAGGGGAGCGGTGGTCAGAAGAAACTCTCTGGAGAACTCTTGAAAGGGCTGCAGTTATGAAAAACTGTAAAGGCTTCTCTAATAGGTTTCCAAGCCCTAAGGACCAGGCAGATCACCTGAATTACTCAGCTCTCTTTTCTTCTATTTTAATGCAAGAGAATGCAGGGTGAGCACATTTCTGAAGGAACAATGGAGATTAGTTACTCCTCACCCTCCCCGGAAATTTTCCTTCTAGCCAAGTAAGTTTCTAGCTAAAGAGAGAAACTTGCAAATAGTTTCCCAAAAGCTTTTTGTGACAAATGATAGCTATATTAACCTGGTGCATAGGTGTGCTGAAATAAAGAATTATTGCATCTACATTGCATTGGATTCTGATATCATTCACTCTAGACAACTCTGGGCTGCCTGCTTTGAAAGGTTTGTGGGCAAACTGTATCAGGAGAGGACTTTTTTTTTTTTCCTGATTAAGTCTATAGCTAGATCATGATTAACTGCTATTGTGGCTGCTTCTTTTCCAAAGAATAGGAAAAGAATGAACTAGTGTGTCTCAAGCTATAGGAGACGTATTGAAGGTAACACTTCACTACCGAAAATACAGCAGTGGTCATAAGAATCCTTTCATCAGGCAGTGAATCATTTGCCTAAAAGAATCTTTCAGCTCATGTCTATTTACTCCCAGCAGCATCTATAATGATACGCAGTCTCAGCACACCCAGAGACTTTTGAAAATCCTTACTCTCAGCATCCCTGTGATTATATATAAATTAATTGATGGAATTGCTTTGTTATAAGCTGTCAGTCTCTATAAAATACAGTGTATCTGATCAATATTAGATTTCTATTGACAGATGACTCTATGATAGTGTATCCTTCTATTTCTAAACCGGGAATTTCCAAAGTTATTTCAACTGTTTCAAAGTCATTGAGAAGTCTGTTGCAAGGTTAAACACATCTCTACTAAATGTTGTGTACTTTTTTCTATACTGAGATGCTTAAATGCACCAGAAATGTCTATATGGGAGCTATATGTTGCATGACACTATCATATTTTGGTCCAATTTACGAGCCTATATATAGCCTATATATATTTGAAAAACTATATATATAA
>SJYW01011285.1:1775983-1801340 GCA_006410735.1 Raphicerus campestris
ATCATGGCATCTGGTCCCATCACTTCATGGGAGATAGATGGGGAAACAGTGGAAACAGTGTCAGACTTTATTTTGGGGGGCTTCAAAATCACTGCAGATGGTGACTGCAGCCATGAAATTAAAAGATGCTTATTCCTTGGAAGAAAAGTTATGAGCAACCTAGATAGTATATTCAAAAGCAGAGACATTACTTTGCCGACTAAGGTCCATCTAGTCAAGGCTATGTTTTTTCCAGTGGTCATGTATGGATGTGAGAGTTGGACTGTGAAGAAGGCTGAGCGCCAAAGAATTGATGCTTTTGAACTGTGGTGTTGGAGAAGACTCTTGAGAGTCCCTTGGATGGCAAGGAGATCCAACCAGTCCATTCTGAAGGAGATCAGCCCTGGGATTTCTTTGGAAGGAATAATGCTCAAGCTGAAACTCCAGTACTTTGGCCACCTCATGCGAAGAGTTGACTCATTGGAAAAGACTTTGATGCTGGGAAGGATTGGGGGCAGGAGGAGAAGGGGACGACCGAGGATGAGATGGCTGGATGGCATCAGGGACTCGATGAACATGAGTCTGAGTGAACTCCGGGAGATGATGATGGACAGGGAGGCCTGGCATGCTGCAATTCATGGGGTGGCAAAGAGTCGGACACGACTGAGCAACTGAACTGATGGTAGCACATTCATGAGGTACACTGGTGGTTCCATGGAAAAAATTCACCTGCCAGTGCAGGAGATGCAGATTCGATCCCTGACCCAAGAAGATCCCCTGGAGAAGAAAGCAGAAACCCATAGGTAACCCACAGTATTCTTGTCTGGGAAATCCCATGGACAGAGGAGCCTGGCAGGTTACAGTCCATAGGGTCACAGAGAGTGAGACACGGCTGACTGAGCATGCAACGCACAGAGAGGGTTACTCTGGAATATGCTCTCACTTGCAGCACATGGAGAAGGCAATGGCACCCCACTCCAGTGCTCTTGCCTGGAAAATCCTATGGATGGAGGAGCCTGGTGGGCTACAATCCACAGGGTCGCTAAGAGTCGAACACGACTGAGTGACTTCACTTTCACTTTTCACTTTCATGCATTAGAGAAGAAAATGGCAACCCACTCCAATGTTCTTGCCTGGAGAGTCCCAGTGACGGGGGAGCCTGGTGGGCTGCCGTCTATGGGGTCGCACAGAGTCGGACATGACTGAAGCGACTTAGCAGCAGCAGCAGCAGCAGCAGCACATGGGGTTCCCTGTGATCCATATTGTATAATAGTTTATACTTGGTGTCTAGAGACTCATCAAAGAGCTGAGCCCTTCCCATTCAGAAGTGACGGGAATAACTGTCTGTGTCCTCGATTTTGTACCACAGTTGCACTTATTTTTGTCAAAAGCATCTTGATCCTCTCCTAAATACAATTCCAACAACCTTGTACCCTCACTCTTGTATTCAGCCTGAATCCTGAATCCAGAGGGAAGACCAGAATGAGCTGCTGTAAAACCACTCCACAGAATCTACTAATATACTGTTCCCACCTCGTCTCTATACCCAAGAAAACTACAATCTCTTCTGCCAATTATAAATTGAAAACCCCACACTGAACATGAAACGTATCCAAATTATTGGGGAAAATGTTAAACCACTGACCCACATACAGATCCAACTGTGTTCCCACCAGTGCTTACAGAAAGCAAAGTATAAGCTGAAGTCCTGTCAGCAAAATGCCATTTCTTATTCTTGTTCATATATAAATATGAAAACCTGAGAAAATTCCATTCCAGGACCTTTATAGCTTAATAACATACATCCTATTTTAGCTTAGAAACTGTGAAACGGATCAGGTTTGCGAGATTTGTAAGATTAATCAGCCTTAAACATGCCATAAATATTTTGAGCTAGCTTCTCACCCTCACATTCATTGTGAAGTGAGAATATTCCCATTTTAAGTATGCAGATAATGCTACAGCACATTGTTTTATATGTGTGAGCATCATTTCAAAGTTTAGAAAAAAATGCATTTCTGAAAATAAATGAATCCCAGAATTACCAGAATAGAATAGAACTCTTCCAAGGATAACAGTTTCAGTACATCCAAGAGAACTTAGTTATCATATTTTAACAACCCATATTTTATTATTTTTTGTCACTTTTATTTAAACATGGTCTCTGGTTTTTCACAACCCACTTGTGAGTAGATAAAATCATTGTCAATAATATCATTAAGATCATCATTATTTAAAGTTAAGTGACTTGCCCAAGGTCACTGGCCTAAAATGGTGAAATTAAGACACAAATACTAACTCACAACTTCGAAATAAAAGAGAATCCACCATAAGCAAAGTGAAAACGCAGCCTTCAAAATGGGAGAAAATAATAGCAAATGAAGCAACTGACAAAGAATTAATCTCAAAAATATACAAGCAGCTCCCTGCAGCTCAATTCCAGAAAAATAAACAACCCAATCAAAAAATGGGCCAAAGAAATAAACAGACATTTCTTCAAAGAAGACATACGGTTGGCTAACAAACACAAGAAAAGATGCTCAACATCACTCATTACTAGAGAAATGCGAATCAAAACCACAATGAGGTACCATCTCATGCCAGTCAGAATGGCTGCTATCAAAAAATAAAAATAAATGCTGGAGAGGGTGCAGAAAAAAGGGAACCCTCTTACACTGTTGGTAGAATGCAAACTAGTACAGCCACTATGGAGAACAGTGTGGAGATTCCTTAAACAACTAGAATTAGAACTCCCATCAGTTCAGTTCAGTTCAGTTCAGTTCAGTCGCTCAGTCGTGTCCGACTCTTCACGACCCCATAAATCGCAGCACGCCAGGCCTCCCTGTAAATCACCATCTCCCGGAGTTCACTCAGAATCACATTCATCGAGTCCCTGATGCCACCCAGCCATCTCATCCTCGGTCGTCCCCTTCTCCTCCTGCCCCCAATCTCTCCCAGCATCAGAGTCTTTTCCAATGAGTCAGCTCTTTGCATGAGGTGTATGTGTACCACTGCTTTCTTATCCATTCATCTGCTGATGGACATCTAGGTTGCTTCCATATCCTGGCTACTGTAAACAATGCTGCGATGAACATTGGGGTACACATGTCTCTTTCAATTCTGGTTTCCTTGTGAACTTTCCTGGTGGCTTAGAGGGTAAAGCATCTGCCTGCAATGCAGGAGATCTGGGTTCGATGCCTGGGTCAAAAAGATCCCCTGGAGAAGAAAATGGAGAAGAAATAGAATATTACTCAGCCATTAAAAAGAATGCATTTGAATCAGTTCTAATTATGTGGATGAAACTGGAGCTTATTATACAGAATGAAGTAAGTCAGAAAGTAAAACACCAATACAGTATATATATGGAATTTAGAAAGATGACCCTATATGTGAGACAGCAAAAGAGATAGATGTAAAGAACAGACTTTTGGACTCTGTGGGAGAAGGCAAAGGTGGGATGATTTGAGAGAATATCACTGAAACATGTATATTACCATATGTGAAACAGATCACCAGCCCAGGTTTGATGCATGAGACAGGGCGCTCAGGGCTGGTGCACTGGGATGACCCTGAGGGATGGAATGGGAGGGAGGTGGGAGGGGGGTTCAGGATGGGTAACAGATGTACACCTGTGGCTGATTCATGTCAATGTATGGCAAAAACCACTACAATATTGTATAGTAATTAACCTCCAATTAAAATAAATTAATTTTTTTAAAATAAAAGAGAATCCACACTTGTTTTCAATAGTAACCTACTTAAAACCTGTTCAATTTTTCTAAAATTTAAGTCTATACCTTTGAGCTTACATATTAGCTTAGACAGTAAAGAATCTGCCTGCAGTGCAGGAGACCTGGGTTCAATCCCTGGATCAGGAAGATCCCCTGGAGAAGAAAATGGTAAACCACTCCAGCATTCTTGCCTGGAAAATTCCATAAACAGGGGAGTCTGGTAGGCTACAGTCCATGGGGTCACAAAGACATGTAAGTCTAAACCTTATATACATTCCTTACTTTGTAATTCTTTCATGCAGTAACAGATAATTTAAGTAACCATTTAATTCTTTCTTCTGGGAATATTAAATTCCAAATACAAACAAACAATATATTTTGTTTCTCTAATTTTATCTTTATTCTTCAGTTTTTTCAAATCCACTTTGTTCAAATTTTTACTCCTCTAAACTTGTGAAGGACAAAACAGATATCAGTTCAGTTCAGTTCATTTGCTCAGTCATGTCCGACTCATTGTGACCCCATGAATTACAGCGTGCCAGGCCTCCCTGTCCATCACCAACTCCTGGAGTTCACTCAAACTCATGTCCATCGAGTCGGTGATGCCATCCAGCCATCTCATCCTCTGTCATCCTCTTCTCCTCCTGCACCCAATCCCTCCAAGCATCATCAGTCTTTTCCAATGAGTCAACTCTGCACATGAGGTGGCCAAAATACTGGAGTTTCAGCTTTAGCATCATTCCTTTCAAAGAACACCCAGGTATAGATAAGTAATTAAAACAATCTGACACCATAATTTCATTTTTAAATTTGAACCCCCTTTATTAAGTATAGATGATAAGCAAATAAATGCATATATTTAATATATGCAATTAGATGATTTTGTCCATATGCAAACACCTGTGATAATTTTACCATGATCGATCAAAATAACAGAGGTGCCCAACACCTTCCAAAGTTTCTCTCTTTATTTTTTTTACAGTGAGAGCACAACATGAAGTCTACTCTCTTAAATTTTGAAATGCCTGGATGCTGTGTTGTTTACTGTAGGTACTATATTTCTAGAATTGATTCATCTTGCCTCACTAGTTAAACATGGGTATAATGTTTAACTTTATACTCATTAAGCAATTCCCAATTTCCCCAACCCCCCTGGCATCCATTATTGTATTTTATGTTTGTATGAGTTNATGTATATTACCATATGTGAAACAGATCACCAGCCCAGGTTTGATGCATGAGACAGGGCGCTCAGGGCTGGTGCACTGGGATGACCCTGAGGGATGGAATGGGAGGGAGGTGGGAGGGGGGTTCAGGATGGGTAACAGATGTACACCTGTGGCTGATTCATGTCAATGTATGGCAAAAACCACTACAATATTGTATAGTAATTAACCTCCAATTAAAATAAATTAATTTTTTTAAAATAAAAGAGAATCCACACTTGTTTTCAATAGTAACCTACTTAAAACCTGTTCAATTTTTCTAAAATTTAAGTCTATACCTTTGAGCTTACATATTAGCTTAGACAGTAAAGAATCTGCCTGCAGTGCAGGAGACCTGGGTTCAATCCCTGGATCAGGAAGATACCCTGGAGAAGAAAATGGTAAACCACTCCAGCATTCTTGCCTGGAAAATTCCATAAACAGGGGAGTCTGGTAGGCTACAGTCCATGGGGTCACAAAGACATGTAAGTCTAAACCTTATATATATTCCTTACTTTGTAATTCTTTCATGCAGTAACAGATAATTTAAGTAACCATTTAATTCTTTCTTCTGGGAATATTAAATTCCAAATACAAACAAACAATATATTTTGTTTCTCTAATTTTATCTTTATTCTTCAGTTTTTTCAAATCCACTTTGTTCAAATTTTTACTCCTCTAAACTTGTGAAGGACAAAACAGATATCAGTTCAGTTCAGTTCATTTGCTCAGTCATGTCCGACTCATTGTGACCCCATGAATTACAGCGTGCCAGGCCTCCCTGTCCATCACCAACTCCTGGAGTTCACTCAAACTCATGTCCATCGAGTCGGTGATGCCATCCAGCCATCTCATCCTCTGTCATCCTCTTCTCCTCCTGCACCCAATCCCTCCAAGCATCATCAGTCTTTTCCAATGAGTCAACTCTTCACATGAGGTGGCCAAAATACTGGAGTTTCAGCTTTAGCATCATTCCTTTCAAAGAACACCCAGGTATAGATAAGTAATTAAAACAATCTGACACCATAATTTCATTTTTAAATTTGAACCCCCTTTATTAAGTATAGATGATAAGCAAATAAATGCATATATTTAATATATGCAATTAGATGATTTTGTCCATATGCAAACACCTGTGATAATTTTACCATGATCGATCAAAATAACAGAGGTGCCCAACACCTTCCAAAGTTTCTCTCTTTATTTTTTTTACAGTGAGAGCACAACATGAAGTCTACTCTCTTAAATTTTGAAATGCCTGGATGCTGTGTTGTTTACTGTAGGTACTATATTTCTAGAATTGATTCATCTTGCCTCACTAGTTAAACATGGGTATAATGTTTAACTTTATACTCATTAAGCAATTCCCAATTTCCCCAACCCCCCTGGCATCCATTATTGTATTTTATGTTTGTATGAGTTTGACTGTTTTAAATGCCACATAAGTGGAATCATGCAGTGTTTGCCCCTGTCTGGCTTATTTCACTTAGCATAATGTCCTCCAGGTTCATCCATGTGTGATGCAAATGACAAGTTTCACTTCTTTTTATTTTTAAATGCAGTATTTTGTTTTGTTTGGTTTTTAACTCCACACTATGAATTTAACTGGGCTTCCCAAGTGGCTTAGTGGTAAAGAATCTGCCTGCGGAGCAAGAGACACGGGTTTGATTCCTGGATCACGAAGATCCCCTGGAAAGGGAATCGGCAACCCACTCCAGTATTCTTGCCTGGAGAACTAAGAACCAAAGAGTCAGCACAAAGAAACTTTGAAAGGTTTTGGTCACATCTATTACCCCCATCAATCATGGTAAAGTTATCTTCCAAGAACAGAGGAGCCTGGCGGGATACAGTCTATGGAGTCATGAAAGAGTTGGACATGACTTAGTTTCAACAGCAACAGAATGAATTTAACTGAAGAAAGAAAATATAAGATCAAGTGCACAGGACTGCTAACCATATATTTGTGTATTCTTAGAAATGTGTGGTTTTCATCGTGCATTTTTCTTTTCTCTAAGCAAATTATGGGTTTATCCTTCTTGTCCCACCCAACCAAGTGCTAGGATCCCAGCCTCTGATTTCGTNAGGTGGCCAAAATACTGGAGTTTCAGCTTTAGCATCATTCCTTTCAAAGAACACCCAGGTATAGATAAGTAATTAAAACAATCTGACACCATAATTTCATTTTTAAATTTTAACCCCCTTTATTAAGTATAGATGATAAGCAAATAAATGCATATATTTAATATATGCAATTAGATGATTTTGTCCATATGCAAACACCTGTGATAATTTTACCATGATCGATCAAAATAACAGAGGTGCCCAACACCTTCCAAAGTTTCTCTCTTTATTTTTTTTACAGTGAGAGCACAACATGAAGTCTACTCTCTTAAATTTTGAAATGCCTGGATGCTGTGTTGTTTACTGTAGGTACTATATTTCTAGAATTGATTCATCTTGCCTCACTAGTTAAACATGGGTATAATGTTTAACTTTATACTCATTAAGCAATTCCCAATTTCCCCAACCCCCCTGGCATCCATTATTGTATTTTATGTTTGTATGAGTTTGACTGTTTTAAATGCCACATAAGTGGAATCATGCAGTGTTTGCCCCTGTCTGGCTTATTTCACTTAGCATAATGTCCTCCAGGTTCATCCATGTGTGATGCAAATGACAAGTTTCACTTCTTTTTATTTTTAAATGCAGTATTTTGTTTTGTTTGGTTTTTAACTCCACACTATGAATTTAACTGGGCTTCCCAAGTGGCTTAGTGGTAAAGAATCTGCCTGCGGAGCAAGAGACACGGGTTTGATTCCTGGATCACGAAGATCCCCTGGAAAGGGAATCGGCAACCCACTCCAGTATTCTTGCCTGGAGAACTAAGAACCAAAGAGTCAGCACAAAGAAACTTTGAAAGGTTTTGGTCACATCTATTACCCCCATCAATCATGGTAAAGTTATCTTCCAAGAACAGAGGAGCCTGGCGGGATACAGTCTATGGAGTCATGAAAGAGTTGGACATGACTTAGTTTCAACAGCAACAGAATGAATTTAACTGAAGAAAGAAAATATAAGATCAAGTGCACAGGACTGCTAACCATATATTTGTGTATTCTTAGAAATGTGTGGTTTTCATCGTGCATTTTTCTTTTCTCTAAGCAAATTATGGGTTTATCCTTCTTGTCCCACCCAACCAAGTGCTAGGATCCCAGCCTCTGATTTCGTAGGCATTCTGCTCTCCCTCTGGGTCTGCTTCTCTGTACAGATCCTCATGCCCTAGACCAGGAGACACAAATTACAGCCCCAGGGCCAAATCCAGCCCACCATCTGCCTTTGCCAATAAAACTTCACTGAAACATGGTCAGCACATCCATTTATATGCAAACTGTCTGTGGCTACCTTCCCTAGATAATGACAAACCTGAGTATTTGCTACAGAGACCACTAACCCATAAAGCCTCAAATATTTACTATTTGACCCTTTCACAGGAAAAGTTTACCAGCCCACCTCTACTCCAGACTAATGCTTGCATCAGATTCATCTGTGAAATAATTTTAAAATACGGGTGCTGAGGCCTCATACCCAGACATACTGTATTAAGCCTGGGGCAGGTTCTAGATATCTGAACTTTTACCAAGTTCCAGAGGTGATGGTGATGCACACTCCCAGTGAAGGTCTCCAACTGAAGAAGGTACACCCCAAGGTCTCCAACTGCAGAAGGTACGCCCCAGGTTCTCTGGTCCACAAGGGATTCTTCGCTACAGCTCAACTCTGGTGTATCCTGAGCCATAGGACAGATGGAGGTTTCAACTGTAGTGGTCAGGAGGCTGCCCATCTGTTCTCAAGATGAATCCTGGTGCTCCCATGGGTATCACATGCTATTTTTCTGCCCAACATTCACTGTCTTTTCCTCTATAAAGTTGCTCTGAGCATGCTGTGACAAATCAGTCCTCCCTAACCCTCCATCCACGTGGTTCCAGAAATAGACATCTAATGGGTCAGAGTCAGGGCTGACCCATTAGAACATCCTATCCCCTGTGAGTGAGTCACAGGTACACAAGCCACCCCAGAAACAGACCAGCTCAGATCAGGTCACCAACTCAGCCAGAACACACTACTCACTGCCTATTGCATCAGTTTATTGTCACTGCTTTAACATATTCTCCCAAACTCAGTGGCTTAAAACAACACAAATTTATAACCTGTAGTTTTCATTGGTCAGGAGTCTGGTGAGCTCAATCATGTCTCTGCTTAGATTCACAGACCAGAAACAGGGCATCCTATTACTTACTTCATTTATTTTTGAGTAACTGTACCATTTGGCTTCCCAGGTGGCTCAGTAGTATAGAATCTGCCTGCCAATGCAGGAGATGCAAGAAATGCAAATTTGATCCTTGTATAGGGATGACCCCCTGGAGGAGGAAATGGCAACCCACTCCAGTATTCTTGCCTGGAAAATTCCATGGACAAAGGAATTTGGCGGGCTATAGTTCCTGGGATCACAAACAATCAGACACGGCTTAGCAATTAAAACACAACAGCAAACTGTACCATTTATTGTTTATTTGATAGAGCTTATTTTTATTCCCCCAGTCATCCAAGTATTTCAAGATTAAAACATATATATACAATTTTAAAAAAATTATTAGGAGCAAATTTTTGAACTTTCCCAGTTCAAGACATTTTATGCGCTTCAGAAAATGCTGGACTGATTAGGAAAATTAGGCTGGCACACTCCTCAGACTAAAAACAACTCATTCTTAGGTTCCTCAGTCATATCTAGGGATAAACCAGTAGAACCAAAATTACAGTCCTAGGATTTTTATCAGACTTCAGTTATTATCCTTTCTGTACAATCAGATGACACATATGACTTCATTTCCATGTACCACTCACCTAGCATCCACGTGTGCTAAGTTGCTTCAGTCATGTCCAACTCTTTATATCCTCATGGACTGTAGCCCACCAGGCTCCTCTATTCATAGATTTTCCAGGCAAGGATACTGAAATGGGTTGCCATTTCCTTCTCCAGGGGATCTTCCCAGCCCAGGGATAGAACGCACATCTCTTACATCCCCTGTGGTGGCAGGTAGATTCTTCACCACTGGAGCCAGCTGGGAAGCTGGTGCCTAGCATCCTTTTGTCCTTAATTATATGAGCAAGCAGACAGGAGCATGCTTTGAGGAAAGAGAATGTGAAGATGACCTTGTTTGGAAGCTGCTGTTATAAATCTCTCCCAGCTGGAGATTTGGTTCCTTAATTTTCCGAAGATTTAAGAATTGAGTGGCTTGCTGAAAAGTGTTTCAGTCTGCCCATTTAGAATTTCAATTTTTGATTGGAGGTGGAGTGCCTTCAGAGGGAGAGTGTTTGGAGGCAGTTAAGGACAATGTCACTGAAAAGAAACAGATTCCTGCAAAAGTTCTATTATGAGGAGTTGCCTGTGGCAGTTCTCAGTGCTTCTGCTGGGCGCTGACAGCTTTTACTGATACTGTCTCCATGCACTGGTTATCGCTTGTGCCCGTACGTACCGTTCTCTGCATTTGGATTGGGTCATTTATTGCAAGTTTATTCAAGTCGTTCCAGGCTCACAACCAACATTATCTTCAAAAAACAATGAGTGATGGTTGAGCTTTATGTACTCAGAAAACACACAGAGAGAAATGGAACTTGACAAGCATTAGGCAAGAGTCTGCCAGAAATTAACTAAGTATGTCATGGCCAAGGGTAAGAAAATGACCACAGAAGCACCAAAGCACTGCTGAATAAAAAATAAACGAAGAGGAAGGAAAAAAAAATGGTGGAGGAAAACAAAAACAAAACCCTGGGCCAGAACTAAAGCAGTCCTGCATTTTCACATGCCAAAAAATCTAATTAGAAAAGAAATTGTACACCAATATTCAGATTATTATGAACTGTGAAGAAATACACAAAAACTTGAGAAAGAGTTGTCTGTGATTTTATAAACCGTAACACAGCAAAAGCAAGGTGTGATATAAATACATTTCCATACAGAGGTGCTGGAATTCTTACTTCTCACTTCTCACTTGTGTCCACTGACCTGAGCTTGGGATTTTACAATCAACCTTGAAATGTTTCAAATATGATTCTTTGGTGGATTGGATTCAAATGACAGGAGACAGGCAGAATGGCCAGAGCACAATTCTGGGCTGGTTTTCTTGTGGGTTTTTTCTTTCTTTTTTTCTTTTTTTGTGTGGAAAAACAGAGATAATGAGAAAACAGCCCAGATTTTCCTTACTGATCAATTTTCCATTTCTCTCCTCATTCCCAGAATGCTACCAGTCCTCTCACTTATATAAGCAGCAAGTCATTGCCTTCTCCATCGCTAATAATAGCCTCCTGGTTTCTGTTTTATACTTGATCTGCAAACTTCTTCCCTGACAGCACTTTTTTTTTTTTTTTTTTTCAGGGAAAGCCCAATACAACTGACATTTAGATAAGCAATCTGAATAATTTCAGCAGAGGAAATTGATATTTCCTATCCAAATCGGGCAATCCTCTGGAATTAAGAAAACATTAAAGCCTATAGAAAAAAAAAAAAAAGAAAAGAAAGAGAAGGTATAAAGAGAAGGAAAATTAAGGCTTTGTATTGTTTATTTCTGCTTTTTATTGTGTCTTAAAGCCTTATGTTGAACTCTCAGAGCAATTTTTCTTATTAAATTCTGTCTTTGATATAGGTTTTCTTCTCTAAACAATACATCTTTGATTTCAACCTTGAAAGTTGAGACTATCTGACAACACAGAAGTGTAAATTAGCAACTCCCTGAGTCTAATTGAGCAGATCCCCAAAGAGAACATTATAATGGAGCAGCACTGGCCACAAGCCTCCCCTGCAGAATTTTAATTCTGGGTTCTAATTGTTTAAGTGGCTTGAACTTTTTACTTCTAGACAAGTCGTAAGCCTCCTCCAGAGGAACTATATCTGTGTTCACAGGCTCCTGCTTAAAACTGGAGTACACTGACTGTGGTACTTCCTAGGGCCATCCTGGCAAATTACTATAAACTGGGTGGCAAATTTAAATGCCAAAAAATAATTTCCTCACAGTTGTGGGGCTAGATGTACAAAATCAAGGTGTTGACAGGGGTGTGCTCCTTCCAAAGGCTCTGGGGTCGGGGGAATCCTTCTTTGCCTCCTGTAGCTTCTGGTGGTTTCCAGCAACCCTCCAGATTCCTTCACTTATATTAATATCTACATCCCTCCATGACCATCCTTCATGGTCCCATGGCATTCTCCCTGGATGCCTGGGTGTCCAAATCTCCCTCTCCTTTCTCTTAAAAAGACAGCAGTTAATGGATTAGGGTGAGCCAGTGGGGACCTCCTTTTAACTTGATTCTATTTGCAAAGGCCATATCTCCAAATAAGGTCCTACTCACAGTTTCTGTAAGTTTAGAGGGGCAGGCAGATACCAGTCAGTACAGGGCAATGTGTGTCCATCAAGCATCCTTCAGCATCCCTGCCTACCCTTTGTCCTGTTCTTGCATCTTTCATCATATCTGATCAGGTCAGTGTGTTCCTCAGCCCAGCACACGCTCATCTTCATCCCCGAGTGCCCCTTGCACAGTGTAACTTCCCTCCTTGAGGTACCCTTTCTGCATTCACACTTGGCATTTTCTAATGCCTGCTCTTTTTAACGTCCAGCGCCAAGCTGATTATTCCAGCATGGATCCCCCTGATTTGTACCAGGCAGGCAAATGTCTCAACAAGAATTGGATTTCACCTGCTCAGATGATCAATGGGAATGACACATTTTTCTTTTTTCTTTTATGTTTATTCACTTTTATTTTTGACCACAGTGGGTCTTCTTTGCTGCACACTGGGATTTCTCTAGTTGCAGTGAGCGGGGGCTCTTCTCTGGCTGTAGTATGTGGGCTTATCATTGCGGTGGCTTCTTGTCTTACAAAGCACTGGCTCTAGGTTCATGAGCTTCTGTAGCTGAAGCACATAGGCTCATAGTTAAGGCTCCTGAGCGCTAGAGGACAGGCTCAGTTATTGTGGTGCATAGGCTTAGTTACCCCTGGGGATGTGGAATCTTTCTGACTAGGGATCAAACCCATGTCCCCTGCATCAGCAGGCATTTCTTCACCACTGGGCCACCAGGGAAATCCAGTGACATATTTTTAAATGGCATAACAGTAGTAACTTCTGTGAAACTCCCTCCCTCATTGACCACCATTCTCCTTGGAAATACCAGCCCTCCTCCCACCTGATGTTGAAGCTGAAACTCCAATACTTTGGCCACCTGATGTGAAGAACTGACTCATTGGAAAAGACTTGATGCTGGGAAAGATTGAGGGCAGGAGGAGAAGGAGACAACAAAGGATGAGAAGGTTGGATGGCATCGCCGACTTGATGGACATGGGTTTAGGTGGACTCCGGGAGTTGGTGATGGACAGGGAGGCCTGGTGTGCTGAAATTCATGGGGTTGCAAAGAGTTGGAGATGACTGAGTGATTGAACTGAACCCCCACCTGATCTTGTGGATGGAGCTACAGCTGCTCCTTTCCAGGGGCACAGTCTGGGGGAAGCACCTGGTCCAAGGTGACCCTTTGAGTGTCTGCCCTGTGATTGTTCAAACTCCCCTCCCTTACCCTTGGAAGACTTGAAGATGCTGGCCATCAAACTTTTTGTTAGGGAAGAAGTCAATCTATAATGAAGGAAAATAGAGGAGATACAAAGCAGAGCTGAGCAAATGAAGAGAAAATCCTCCCAGCATTTGAGAGACTGGCTGGTGTCTCTCTCATTTCCTGCTTCTGGATTCTGTGAACTAACAAATTCCTTCCGTTCATCTGAACCCAGGTGCATTTGTATTTCCCTCACTAAAATAACCACTAAAATACATACCAGCACATATCTGGCCTTGGCAAAATGTTAAAGCTGAGAGGAAAGATGTTGGACATTGTAATGGGTTGAATTCCGCATATTGGAGTCCTAAATCCCAGAGTCTCAGAACGCATCTTATTTAGAGATGGTTTTCACAGATGTAAGGAAGTTAAAGTGAAGTTGTTAGGTGGGCCCTAATGCAGTCTGCCTGGTGGCTTCCCTGGTGGCTCAGATGGTAAAGAATCTGCCTGCAATGCAGGAGACCTGGGTTCAATCCCTGGGTCAGGAAGATCCCCTGAGAAGGGAATGGCTACCCACTGTACCATGGACCCAGGAGACCCTGGTTCAATCCCTGGGTTGGGAAGATACCCTGGAGAAGGGAATGGCTACCCACTCCAGCATAGACAGAGGAGCATGGAGGGCTAAAATCCATGGAATCACAAAGAGTCGGACACGACTGAGTGACTAACACACACCCCTAATCCAGTCTGGCTGGTGTGCTCATATAAAGGGGAACTTGGACACAGAGGGGAGGTGACATGGAAAGACTCAGGAAGATGGGACATTTCCGAGCCAGAGAGCCCAGGAGCAAACCTTCCCCTTAGAGCTCTCAGAGGAACCAGCCCTGCAGGCGCCTTGATTTCAGACTCCAGCTTCCAAATCTGTGAGGCAATAAATTTCAGTTGTTTTCATCACACAGTTTGTGGTACACAGTCCTAGAAAATAAATATGGACATTATTCACTCCTCAGTAACAGGTAAAGAGTTAAGCCTACCTAATGTTTCAGTTAATGTCAAAAGATCTAGAATCTAAAAGAGTGCTTCAAGATCTCCAGTTCCATGGTTATTTCTATCACTTTACCCTAATTCATAGCCTAGAAGCTTCAACAAAAACTTCAAATGCACACCTTCCTTTCAGGAAGATGTTAAAAATAAAACCATAATAAATCAGAAAAGTAAACGTATTAGAAGAAAGAAGACCATGCAGCCCGAACATCCGTATTTATAGCAGCTGTCATGATATTAAGATCAAATCTTTTAGTTAAACATTCTCATTTAAAACCAATTTACATAAATAATGAGGACTCATTTCACAAAGAAACAGCTCTGGGAGAGAAAAAGGATTGACTAGAAGGTATGCAGAACACATCAGAGTCTGGGCTGGGCTGGGTTTTCTACCATTACTCTAGGCAAAAAAAGAAGAAGAAAAATCCTAGAAAGGTCTAGAATCTGAATGAGTGCTTCAGGATCTCCAGTTCATTGTTTATTTCCATCAATCACTAGGGAAGCAGATAAGTTACATTCTCTGAATAGAGAAAAACAAATTTTGAGCAGCTCAAAAAATCTGGGTTATTTTATATAAAAACTGGATATAATTATGAAACTCTAATTTGCCTGCTGTTTTGTTGCAAATAAGGACTGTATTTTTTTTTCCTTTGACTAACAGCAACTGTAGATAGCTTCAATGATGTGTGTTAAGTCGCTTCAGTCATGTCTGACTCTGCATCTCAAGGACTGTAGCCCACCAGGCTCATCTGGCTATGAAATTTTCCAGATAAGAATACTGGAGTGGCTAGCCATTCCCTTCTCCAGGGGATCTTCCTGACCCAGGGATCAAACCCAAATCTCTTATGTCTCCTGCATGAACAGGCAGGTTCTTTACCACTAGTGCCACTAGGGAAGCCTATAGATAGCTTCCATGGTCTCCCAGTATTCCCATTTGCTAGATTCTCCATATTAGAATGCCCTAAAATTTTATACAATATCTCTCTGATATTACTAAAATTTTAGTAATATCTCTGCTTTTGAATATGCTATCTAGGTTGGTCATAAATTTTCTTTCAAGGAGTAAGCGTCTTTTAATTTCATGGCTGCAATCACCATCTGCAGTGATTTTGAAGTCTCAGAAAATAAAGTCTGACACTGTTTCTTCATCTATTCCCCATGAAGTGATGGGACCAGATGCCATGATCTTCGTTTTCTGAATGTTGAGCTTTAAGCCAACTTTTTCACTCTCCACTTTCACTTTCATCAAGAGGCTTTATAGTTCCTCTTCACTTTCTGCCATAAGGGTGGTGTCATTTGCATATCTGAGGTTATTGATATTTCTCCCAGCAATCTTGATTCCAGCCTGTGCTTCTTCCAGCCCAGCGTTTCTCATGATGTACTCTGCATGTAAGTTAAATAAGCAGGGTGACAATGTATAGCCTTGACATACTCCTTTTCCCATTTTGAACCAGTCTGTTGTTCCATATCCAGTTCTAACTGTTGCTTCCTGACCTGCATACAGATTTCTGAAGAGGCAGGTTAAGTGGTCTGGTATTCCCATCTCTTTCAGAATTTTCCACAGTTTATTGTGATCCACACAGTCAAAGGCTTTGGCATAGTCAATAAAGCAGAANCCCCTGTGGTGGCAGGTAGATTCTTCACCACTGGAGCCAGCTGGGAAGCTGGTGCCTAGCATCCTTTTGTCCTTAATTATATGAGCAAGCAGACAGGAGCATGCTTTGAGGAAAGAGAATGTGAAGATGACCTTGTTTGGAAGCTGCTGTTATAAATCTCTCCCAGCTGGAGATTTGGTTCCTTAATTTTCCGAAGATTTAAGAATTGAGTGGCTTGCTGAAAAGTGTTTCAGTCTGCCCATTTAGAATTTCAATTTTTGATTGGAGGTGGAGTGCCTTCAGAGGGAGAGTGTTTGGAGGCAGTTAAGGACAATGTCACTGAAAAGAAACAGATTCCTGCAAAAGTTCTATTATGAGGAGTTGCCTGTGGCAGTTCTCAGTGCTTCTGCTGGGCGCTGACAGCTTTTACTGATACTGTCTCCATGCACTGGTTATCGCTTGTGCCCGTACGTACCGTTCTCTGCATTTGGATTGGGTCATTTATTGCAAGTTTATTCAAGTCGTTCCAGGCTCACAACCAACATTATCTTCAAAAAACAATGAGTGATGGTTGAGCTTTATGTACTCAGAAAACACACAGAGAGAAATGGAACTTGACAAGCATTAGGCAAGAGTCTGCCAGAAATTAACTAAGTATGTCATGGCCAAGGGTAAGAAAATGACCACAGAAGCACCAAAGCACTGCTGAATAAAAAATAAACGAAGAGGAAGGAAAAAAAAATGGTGGAGGAAAACAAAAACAAAACCCTGGGCCAGAACTAAAGCAGTCCTGCATTTTCACATGCCAAAAAATCTAATTAGAAAAGAAATTGTACACCAATATTCAGATTGTTATGAACTGTGAAGAAATACACAAAAACTTGAGAAAGTGTTGTCTGTGATTTTATAAACCGTAACACAGCAAAAGCAAGGTGTGATATAAATACATTTCCATACAGAGGTGCTGGACTTCTTACTTCTCACTTGTGTCCACTGACCTGAGCTTGGGATTTTACAATCAACCTTGAAATGTTTCAAATATGATTCTTTGGTGGATTGGATTCAAATGACAGGAGACAGGCAGAATGGCCAGAGCACAATTCTGGGCTGGTTTTCTTGTGGGTTTTTTCTTTCTTTTTTTCTTTTTTTGTGTGGAAAAACAGAGATAATGAGAAAACAGCCCAGATTTTCCTTACTGATCAATTTTCCATTTCTCTCCTCATTCCCAGAATGCTACCAGTCCTCTCACTTATATAAGCAGCAAGTCATTGCCTTCTCCATCGCTAATAATAGCCTCCTGGTTTCTGTTTTATACTTGATCTGCAAACTTCTTCCCTGACAGCACTTTTTTTTTTTTTTTTTTTCAGGGAAAGCCCAATACAACTGACATTTAGATAAGCAATCTGAATAATTTCAGCAGAGGAAATTGATATTTCCTATCCAAATCGGGCAATCCTCTGGAATTAAGAAAACACTAAAGCCTATAGAAAAAAAAAAAAAAAAAGAAAAGAAAGAGAAGGTATAAAGAGAAGGAAAATTAAGGCTTTGTATTGTTTATTTCTGCTTTTTATTGTGTCTTAAAGCCTTATGTTGAACTCTCAGAGCAATTTTTCTTATTAAATTCTGTCTTTGATATAGGTTTTCTTCTCTAAACAATACATCTTTGATTTCAACCTTGAAAGTTGAGACTATCTGACAACACAGAAGTGTAAATTAGCAACTCCCTGAGTCTAATTGAGCAGATCCCCAAAGAGAACATTATAATGGAGCAGCACTGGCCACAAGCCTCCCCTGCAGAATTTTAATTCTGGGTTCTAATTGTTTAAGTGGCTTGAACTTTTTACTTCTAGACAAGTCGTAAGCCTCCTCCAGAGGAACTATATCTGTGTTCACAGGCTCCTGCTTAAAACTGGAGTACACTGACTGTGGTACTTCCTAGGGCCATCCTGGCAAATTACTATAAACTGGGTAGCAAATTTAAATGCCAAAAAATAATTTCCTCACAGTTGTGGGGCTAGATGTACAAAATCAAGGTGTTGACAGGGGTGTGCTCCTTCCAAAGGCTCTGGGGTCGGGGGAATCCTTCTTTGCCTCCTGTAGCTTCTGGTGGTTTCCAGCAACCCTCCAGATTCCTTCACTTATATTAATATCTACATCCCTCCATGACCATCCTTCATGGTCCCATGGCATTCTCCCTGGATGCCTGGGTGTCCAAATCTCCCTCTCCTTTCTCTTAAAAAGACAGCAGTTAATGGATTAGGGTGAGCCAGTGGGGACCTCCTTTTAACTTGATTATATTTGCAAAGGCCATATCTCCAAATAAGGTCCTATTCACAGTTTCTGTAAGTTTAGAGGGGCAGGCAGATACCAGTCAGTACAGGGCAATGTGTGTCCATCAAGCATCCTTCAGCATCCCTGCCTACCTTTGTCCTGTTCTTGCATCTTTCATCATATCTGATCAGGTCAGTGTGTTCCTCAGCCCAGCACACGCTCATCTTCATCCCCGAGTGCCCCTTGCACAGTGTAACTTCCCTCCTTGAGGTACCCTTTCTGCATTCACACTTGGCATTTTCTAATGCCTGCTCTTTTTAACGTCCACAGCCAAGCTGATTATTCCAGCATGGATCCCCCTGATTTGTACCAGGCAGGCAAATGTCTCAACAAGAAGTGGATTTCACCTGCTCAGATGATCAATGGGAATGACACATTTTTCTTTTTTCTTTTATGTTTATTCACTTTTATTTTTGACCACAGTGGGTCTTCTTTGCTGCACACTGGGATTTCTCTAGTTGCAGTGAGCGGGGGCTCTTCTCTGGCTGTAGTATGTGGGCTTATCATTGCGGTGGCTTCTTGTCTTACAAAGCACTGGCTCTAGGTTCATGAGCTTCTGTAGCTGAAGCACATAGGCTCATAGTTAAGGCTCCTGAGCGCTAGAGGACAGGCTCAGTTATTGTGGTGCATAGGCTTAGTTACCCCTGGGGATGTGGAATCTTTCTGACTAGGGATCAAACCCATGTCCCCTGCATCGGCAGGCATTTCTTCACCACTGGGCCACCAGGGAAATCCAGTGACATATTTTTAAATGGCATAACAGCAGCAACTTCTGTGAAACTCCCTCCCTCATTGANAAATTCCTACAGAAAAGCACTTAAAACATAAAACACTCTCCTACCTTTTTCATTTCCTTATTTACAAGAATATGTAAGTACACTAATATTGACCTAATAAATTTCAATTTTAAATTGTTTTCACCATGTATACAAAACAAAATTAAAAAAAAAAAGATTTGCTATTGTAAATATAAAAAGTAAGGCAATATAATAATTAATATGTTGGAGGGGACTTCCCTGGCATTATAGTGATTAAGACTTCACCTTCCAATGTAGCAGGTGAAGATTTGAACTCTGTTTGGGAGTTCAGATTCCACATGCCTTGTGGCTAAAAAACCAAAACATGAAACAGAAGCAATACTGTAACAAATTCAATAAAGACTAAAAAATGGTCCACATCAAAATAAATTACTTTTAAAATTAATATGATGGAACTCATTCAACAGATTTTGGGGCCTGGAAAGCTAGTGATTTTTAATTTGGGATAGATAATTTGCTTCTCATATATTTCCTTATTTCAAATAGGATAAGAATGCCAGCCATCTTGGCTTTGTTGATCCCCATTTCTAATGACACCTTACAAGTAAATTGTTGTTGTTGCTGTTGTTGTTTAGTTGCTAAGTCATGCCCAACTCTTTCCCATCCCATGCACTATAGTAGCCCATCAGGCTCCTATGTCCCTAGGATTTCCCAGGCAAGACTACTGGAGTGGGTTGCCATTTCCTTCTCCAGGGGTCTTTCCTGAGTCTCCTGCTTGGCAGACAAATTCCTTACCACTGATACACCTGTGAAGCCCACACAGTCCATTGCTCTCTGCCATTGACCCACCTACCGTGGCCTTCTCTGATCCTGCTTGCTTGCTGCACCAAATGCCAAACAAGTTGGTGCTGCAACCTTTCTAGTACTTTTCTGGCAATCACTGCTGATCCATAAATTACAGCCATAGGTTATCTTTTATTCCCCTGAAATATTGTGAGAAACCATTATACAAATGCTGTTTGAGTTCCTTCATGGATGGATGCTATATATAAAGCAAAATTATTAGCTTTGTATTTCAAACCTGAACCACATGACATACCAACAGTACAGAGGCAGGCACTTCTTTCTGACACCAATGGGTGATTTATCATCTCTGCCCTACTCCTTTCAGCTTTCGATATACATTTAGATTTTCCTATCTGAATGATCTTTGTCAATTAGTAATTTAGATTTCTCAGCAGATGTCATGTACGTCTAGCATAAATACTTTTTAGATGTAAGTTAAATTTGTGGCATTGCACATAGAGGTCAGTGCTTCCATGATAATCTACAATGATAAAGAAGTCAAGACCATATGTTTTAATAAATAGTAAAATACAGTCTCAGTTTTTCATCATGAATATTATTCATTTGGCGTTATCTAAATAGGAGCCCTTTAGGTTATATGTAAATCTGAAGAACATATTATTTCTACTTTGTTACTTTGCACAAATTTCCATATTTTTGCAGTGTGCCTTGTGGATGAGATAAATGTACACATAAAACCTAAGTGAGTCATCTCACCCTTTGTCTTGGATCATGCATATAAACACAACTTGATGGCTCTGATTTTGTTGCTTGGTCAGCCATCTCTGTTACCTAGCCTTTACTACCAAAAACGTGAATCTGAGTGAACTCTGGGAGTTGGTGATGGACAGGGAGGCCTGGCATGCTGCAATTCAAAGGGTCGCAAAGAGTCGGACATGACTGAGCGACTGAACTGAACTGAACTGAACTGAACACTCAAGTTATTTACCATGTATTACAGACTGTGTGAGCTTTACCTGGAGGCTCAGGGGTAAAGAATCCACCTGCAATATAGAAGACACAAGAGACCTGAGTTTGATCCCTGTGTCAAGAAGATCCCCTAGAGGAGGAAATGGCAACCAGCTCTAGTATTCTTGCCTGGACAATCCCATGGACAGAGGAGCCTCGCAGGCTACGGTCCGTGGGGTCGCAAAGAGTCAGGCATGACTGAATGACTAAGCACACATGCACGCAGACTGCATGTTTGTATCTTCCCCCTAAAATCCATATGTTGAAACCTTAACCTCCAATGGGATGGTATTTGGAGACTAAGGACAACTGGGGGTCAATGGGATTAGTGCCCTTGTAGGAAGAAACACAGAGAGTTTTCTTCCTCTCTCTCTTACTTCACTTTTGAGGATGCAACAAGAAGACAGCCATCTACAATCCAGGAGTAGGGTGCTCTGCAAGAACCTGAACCTACTGACACCTACTGTCTCCAATCTCTAACCTCCAGAGCTGTAAGAAATAATTGTGTTTTTTAACACATAGAATAGGGTGTTTCTGTAATGGCAGCCCAAACTGACTGAGACAGCATGGTAGGGAATGTCCTGTATAAAAGCACTTTATCACCTGTCCACATTGACTCCCCACCTCTCCCCACCATGCAACTTGAACATTTCAAGTTTTCTTGAATCAGATCATTGAACAAAGTAGTTTCTTCATCTGGAATGCCATTGTCTGCTCTTTTTCCTTTTACCCAGGAAATTCATATTCATACTTTGAATTATAGAACAAATATCAATGATTCTGTGAAGAGTTTCCTAATTACTGAGGACAAAGTTGATCTCTTTCCTCTCTTCCTGTAGCACTTTTTCAATATTCTGTTTCATTTTTCTATATTATATAGAAAAATATTTACTGACACATCTATCTTCCAGTTTGAAAGGTAAAGCATATTTATCAGGAGACAAAAAATCTTTTTTATGTATGTATACTTTTGGAAACATGTTTGGCACACAGTACATAAAATATTATTGATTAATTGGGTAGGATAGATGATGATAATAATCATTCATTTGATTGGCAGAATGGCAGAACTTTAAATAAGAAACATTTAAAATACAGAAAAATTGTGAGAAAAAGCAAAGGGATTCAGTAGTTCCCCATTAAGCAAAACACACAGTGCATACTTTATAGTAAAATAAAATTGAGTATACATTCACAGACTATATACCATGTATAAAGTGCTAAACAAAGAATGGGAATCACAAAGACTAAAATAATATTGTCTCTAAATTCGTAGGATGCGTAAACTGTTGGAATGTATTAAAATAGGATTGGTTTTCACTTGAGTTTATCATTAAAGGTATATTTGATTAAAAATAATAATGTTCTTAAAAATGACACATGCAGAAAATTTAAAACCTATATTCACTCTAACTGATCTCCTCAACATGTTACATTACACATTACTTTTTCTTAGATTAGCTATAAATCACTTTTAGCAAGGATGACAACCTGGAATTTAACTTCTTTCTGCCTTTACTAATTCTACAAAATAGACATGCTGCAGTGGACTGACTATCAGGAAGGTAGGAAAAGGAAGTAACTGGAAAAATTGTAATTGTCCACGAACTAAGTAAATACCAAGACTAGCTGATCTACATGGATAGAGTAACTCAATACATAAGACAAAACATAAAACAGTAATAATAAGTCTTTTGAAGATTATCTCTCCTTGGTTCTAGCCCAGTCAACATTCAGAGTGAACCAATCTCAGCAGACTCTTGAATAAAGAACCTGGACAAATAAATGTGTTTCCAGTATTTATTCTCACCCATTTCATCTTTAACAATAAGACATTTTAGGATTTCTCTTGTAGTCCAGTAGCTAAAACTCTGAGCTCCCAATGCAGGGGACCCAGGTTTGATTCCTGGCCAGGAAACTAGCTCTTAAATGACACAACTAAAATGCTGCAGTCAAATAAATAAACAATAAGAAACTTTAGTTCTGAATTTAGAAGCATATTGATATAAGTCTGGAGACATCCAGGAGTACATGGTGAAAGACAGTTGTGACTCTGCAGCTCAAGGTACCCAAAGCACTTAACCCAGTAGGGCACAGGGCATGTTTCATGCATTTATATTTTTGCCAACTATCTCCCCACCTGAAAACAATTTTTTGATGTAGCTACTAACATGAAAACCTATTAAAATAAATTAACAATTAACTTAATAAAGAAATCATTTACTAGGAAAAAGAGATGTACAAAGTGCATTTGCTAAGTTGCTTCAGTCATGTCCAACTCTTTGCGATCCTATGGATTGTAGTAGTTCACCAGACTCCTGTGTCCATGGGATTTCCCAGGCAAGAATACTGGTCACCATGCCCTCCTCCAGGGATCTTCCCGACTGAGGGATCAAACTCACATCTCTTACGTCTCCTTAGTGAACAAGAAATGTACTAAGTAGCTCACAACATTTTATTGCTCAACGAGTGTCAATTTTAATTCTGGAACTCCTAAAAGACAAAGCAAAAAGAAAACTGTACTCTAATGCATTCATTCTGTCAGATTCAAAGAAACGAGATTTCCTGAGAAGCAAATTACATTCCCAGAAAACAAGGTACTCCACCCAAAATTAAGAAATTTATCACATAACTCCTGTAATGAGAGACAGGAGACTCATAATAGATCCTATTATCCACTGAAGTTTGTAAAAGACTCAAAGCCATTAATGAAAAGGGTTATTTCCTAAATTGAAAGTGAAAATATTAGTCACTCAGTTGTGTCCAGCTCTTTGCAACCCCATGAACTGTAGCCCACCAGGCTCCTCTGTCCATGGGATTCTCAGGCAAGAATGCTGGAGTAGGTTGCCATTCCTTTCTCCATGGGATCTTCCCAAACTAGGGATCAAATCCAAGTCTTCCACACTGCAGGCAGATTCTTTACCATCTGAGCCACCAGAGAATTTTATTGATCTTGTATAGAAGCCAACCCACTCAAGTTCTCCTCTTCTCATTTGGGCAAAATATTTAAAGTGTTTAACAATGGAATGGCACAGGCCTTGGTCTTGATGCAGAGCCTAAGGATCTAAGAATTCTTTTGTGTCAGGATTATTCCTTTTATTTGATGCATTGTGGTCATACCCTGGGGTCCCCAGGGAAGGTCTTTAATAGCAGGGACTTTGCTCAGAGGGCTGAGTACACTGATTATTTTTTAAATTAATTTATTTATTTTAATTTGGAGGTTAATTACAATATTATAGTGGTTTTTATCAACTGGTAGAGAAGTGTTTTCATATTTTAACAGTTGATGTGTCCAGACTACACATAGCTTTGCGTATTAGTCTAGAATGGAATATGAAGCACTACCTGCCACCAGAAGAGAAAATAAATTATGAATTCAAAACCTCTTGCCTAAGTCCTGCACTCAAACAATTTTTAGGTGATGGCTGACTGTGATTTTCATTTCAGTGCTCCCAGGTAAATTCTCAAGTGCAGCTGCCACTCATGAACTCCCCCATCCAGGAGTGTGGCTTTAAATAAAATAACATTTTGCAGAAGGTAAAGGTTCACTGACTTCTTTTTCAATTTGTATTAGAGAGCAGCTCAAGACCCTGACCTGGAGGTGACATGTGGCAGGTGGCAGGTGGCAGTGTCACAATCTAAGAATATATGTCTTTTCCATCCTCCTTATTTGGGTCAAATGAGCCAACTGGATGAAGAGCTGCACACTTTCTATGTTGCACAAGTAGCTCAGGAAACTTGAAAAGATCAGTTTTCCTGAGAATCACCTTTTCTATTTAAATCTCTATAAAGTTGAGTTGCACAGAATATAAGTGACTTCAGTTGTTCATGTGCAAAAACAATTAGACAGACACTACTGTTTGATTTAATCTGATACTTCATGTTACCATCAGGCAGTGACATTGGATGTCATTGATGGCAACTTTTTGAAAGAACAACCCAAAAGAAGAAGTAAATCATATTGCTGACTGGAGTAACCTAGTACTACGTTACAGAGCTCAACTTGTGAAACTAAACTCAACCTCCTCCCTCCCCAGTCAGTTAGCACAACCCCAAGTTCCTCATTTTTAACAAGTTCTGGGCACTCTTAAGTGAGAATCAAATTCAGAGAAGCAAGTAACCCATAAGGATCCTCTGCTATTATTTAAGGATGTTGAGGTTGGATGGGGGTAGAAATGTAGAAACACATATGCACAAACTTGGGTTACTAAACAGTAAGCATCTCACACCACAGACAGAAGTTTGCAAAGAGATGGGGTCACTGGGCTGGCTTCCAAGAGACTTTATAAAGTTTTGATTTGTTGGTTATTTAACATT
>SJYW01011285.1:1801440-1820420 GCA_006410735.1 Raphicerus campestris
TTTTTTTTTTCTAGCACTTTATGGATGCAATTATGATAAACAGGTATGGGAAGATGATTAAAATCGGTCTTTGGGCTCAATTCATTTTTGTAATTCAGTCAGTCCATAATCAAACATTTACTGAATGTCTACATATACTAGACATTGTATGTGGAAGAGCGTGGAAATCATAATAGAGTGTGATTCAAACAGAATGTGGTTATAGCCATGAGAGAGAAACACACAAGTCCTACGGGACCACAAAGGGTGGTAGTAGTGTGAAAGCGGTCTGAACCCTTTGTAAAAGACTCAAAGGAAACCAACCAAGAGATTACCTAAAGGCTGCAGGCTGGCCATTTGACCAGAACTTATTGAGTGTTTATAACCAGTTAGATTATAAACTTAACCTGATCAGTAGGTAGAAGCTGTGCAGAAGGTAAATATTGTGAATGCCATCCCTCGAGAAGTCTAATCTCAAGGCTATCGTGTGTGTGTGTGTGTGTGTGTGTGTGTGTGTGTGTGTGTGTACATGGGTAGCATCTATATGGACCTTTGATGACAGGCAATAATATACAGCAATATGAAAACAAATGTGTCAAAAGAGACAGATCAAGGTGAAGCTAGTGTGCAGATTTATTAGTGGAGAAAGGGCTAGAGGATGATAAAAAGACTGGACATTCTGAGGGGCTAGTGGTCCAGGCAGGGTTCACAGATGGTGCAGTGATAGAGTCTACCTGCCAATGCAAGAAACTCAGGAAATGCGGGTTTGGNTGTTATACAATTGTTTGGTGTCATCATTATCACCATTATCACTGATATTATTAAATGAAAAATAGTAAGATTTAATTAGAGAGCAAGCATTCCAGTTTAATTCAGTAAATGTTTTTTTTTTTTTCTAGCACTTTATGGATGCAATTATGATAAACAGGTATGGGAAGATGATTAAAATCGGTCTTTGGGCTCAATTCATTTTTGTAATTCAGTCAGTCCATCATCAAACATTTACTGAATGTCTACATATACTAGACATTGTATGTGGAAGAGCGTGGAAATCATAATAGAGTGTGATTCAAACAGAATGTGGTTATAGCCATGAGAGAGAAACACACAAGTCCTACGGGACCACAAAGGGTGGTAGTAGTGTGAAAGCGGTCTGAACCCTTTGTAAAAGACTCAAAGGAAACCAACCAAGAGATTACCTAAAGGCTGCAGGCTGGCCATTTGACCAGAACTTATTGAGTGTTTATAACCAGTTAGATTATAAACTTAACCTGATCAGTAGGTAGAAGCTGTGCAGAAGGTAAATATTGTGAATGCCATCCCTCGAGAAGTCTAATCTCAAGGCTATCGTGTGTGTGTGTGTGTGTGTGTGTGTGTGTGTGTGTGTGTGTACATGGGTAGCATCTATATGGACCTTTGATGACAGGCAATAATATACAGCAATATGAAAACAAATGTGTCAAAAGAGACAGATCAAGGTGAAGCTAGTGTGCAGATTTATTAGTGGAGAAAGGGCTAGAGGATGATAAAAAGACTGGACATTCTGAGGGGCTAGTGGTCCAGGCAGGGTTCACAGATGGTGCAGTGATAGAGTCTACCTGCCAATGCAAGAAACTCAGGAAATGCGGGTTTGGGCTCTGGGTCAGGAAGATCTCCTAGAGAAGGGCATGGCAACCCACTCCAGTATTCTTGCTTGGAGAATCCAATGGATGGAGGAGCCTAGCGGGGTTCCAGTCTGTGGAATCGCAAAGAGTTGGACATGACTGAGTGACTGAGCATGTAATGGTACAGAACATACATGTGTGGACTGAGTATTCTGACTTGTTTTTGCAATTTGTGAGTCTTAAAGATCTTGAAAAGGAAGGTGCATTATCAGAAGCATTTTGGGAAGATTATTCTAAGTTCATTAGGAAAGGGATGGTGGAAGAAGAGTGGCCCATCAGGCTATAACTATAATCCTGGTGAAAAGGGATGAAGTGGTTAACCTGGGGCAGGGCTTAGGAAGACCATGAAGGGGTAAGGAGTGACTGTTTAGTGATTGGGAGGCTTTATAATGATGACACACAGCAATCAAAGTTATCTAGTGTACAACACAAATCTTACATGTACTATATATAAATGATAGTGGAATATATGAATCATTGCCTTAAAGACTACTACTCTCTTTACATGATATACTTTTTTATTTTTTAATAGACTTTCTTTTTTAGAGCAGTTTTAGGTTAACAGCAAAATTGACTGAAAGCTAGCGCTTCCCTGATAGCTCAGTTGGAAGAGAATCTGCCTGCAATTCAAGAGACCCCAGTTCGATTCCTGGGTCAGGAAGATCCCCCAGAGAAGGGAAAGTCTACCCACTCCAGTATTCTGGCCTGGAGGGTTCCATGAACTATATAGTCCATGGGGTTGCAAAAAGTCGGACATGACTGAGCGACTTTCACTTTCACTTTAGAGAGGTTTCTGGGTACCCTCATCTCCAGCGTGTATGGCCTCCCTCACTATCAAGATTCCCCATCAGAGTGGTATGCTTGTTATTAATAAAATCAACGAACTTGCATTGACATATCAATTGTCTAGAGTATGTAGTTTGCATTAAGGCTCACTGTTGGTGTTATACATTCTATGAGTTTTGGCAAATGCATAGGTAACATATATCCATTTTTATAATCATTATAGGATCATACAGAGTAGTTTCACTATCATAAATATAGTATATATAGATGGTCTCCAAATTAAAATTTTTTATGATTTTCTAACTTTACAATAGTGTGAAGGCAATTCAGTATGACTGGTACTTTGAATTGTGATCTTTTGATCTGTTCTTGGGCTAGTGATATGTGGTATGATCCTCTCTTGGCACTGCAAAATGAGCCACAGTTTCCAGTCATGAGAGTAAATAACCAGCACGCTTAAGTCTACTGTGTACCCAGACAACTATTCTGATTTTCACTTTCAGGATAGTATTCAACAAGTTACATGAGATACTTAACACTGTTTTATAAAATAGCCTGTGCATTAGATGCTGCTGCCCAACTATAGGCTAGTGGATGTGTTCTGAGCACATTTAAGGTTGGCTGTGTTAAGCCTATGTTTGATAGGACAGGTATATTAAAGACATTCCAACTTAACGTGGTTTATCAGGATATAAATACACCTGAGGATCTGTACTTTTAAAGCAGAATGCACTTTTTTTTAAATTTACTAAAATTTGGAGCACACATCTATGAGTGATTTTAAAGTTTAACACACTCCTAGCAATTTCCAAGAAACTTTCTGTGGAAACACGTTTTCCAGTAGTGTGTAATCATCCACAGTCTGCTTTGTATCCTGCACAGAAATATTTAAGTGTGTTGATGATATTCAGTTTCACTTGCAATCTGGTTTAACTGGCAACTGGCAAAACCAGTTAAAATTAAGAAGATAGATATTTTGAGCTAAACTACAAACAATTCTGCTGGAAATAGAACGTGATAACTAAATTGCTATAATTCAAGCCTTGGTCTCTGAGAGCTGAATAATAGAGAATTAAAGAGGCTGTAACTTCTTTGTAGACAGCGAAACAAAACTGTACATTGGTTCTCCGTGAGCATCCAAAATGTCCCCCAGACATCTCAGAGATGCATGAGGAAAGTTAGTGCTAAAACAAACAGGATTGTCAGTCACCTCAACCCTTCATATGTTATGCAGGAATTTCTCCTTAAACTCTGCCAGAGCCTATGAGAATATCTTTGTTAAAATGCACATTTAATTTATCACTGTATGCATTTCACACAAGTGTACTAGATCATTAATCTGATCCATCTTTAGCAGTTAATAGAAAGATTTGGTGTGTCAGTCAAGCAGAGTGTGTCTTTAAATTTAAATATTAATCAGACTTTGGAATCTCTTTAAATTAGCAAAAAAAAAAAAAAAAGGTAAGCCATCGTAGAGAGAAGGAGGAGGAACTTCTGTCCATCCCATCACACTTGGCTTGGTTTCTCTGCTAATTAAGCTCCTTGAACAACTGTGCTCTCATGACTCACTCTCCTTGTTTCTCCATAGAAAGGTGGCCCCCCTAGTGGTCATAAATCTATTTTAAAAGAAAATAATTAGGTATTACTGCTTCTCAAAAAATGAGATGTGGAGGGCACACACACAATGAGGAGTGTATCCTAAGACACAAAGCTTATTTTATAGGCAGGTTTTTTTGTTGTGGTTATGGTGGCTGTTCTTCCTCTCTACACTTTTAGCTATTTTTAATCCCATATAAAAGAACCATTACTGTCAATTTTAGTATCTACCTGACAGACTACATTTTTAGTATCTATCAGACAGACTACATAAGCGTACCCAAAAGCAAAATTGTGTCCCAAGACTGTAATAAGAGATAAAAAAAAAAATTGCCATAGAGAAAAGATGATTCGGGTAGCAGATCAGTCTTTGAGGTAGAATAATCCAGAAGATTTTCAGTTTCTTGTATACTGTCAGGGAGTTTCAAGGAAAACCATCTCTCCACTGCAGGAGGAGACACAGAGAAGGGATCTTGGGGAAAATTCCTATGAGAGATACTTCTCCCATTCATTCACTATGAAGAATCATGTCATGGTAGTTTTCAATTAAAATAGAAACGTGAGGAAGTATTGTTGACAGATACTGTGTCAATAGGCAGAATGTCTCTAACAACTGAACTCCTAGAAATTCTTACCATATTTTATGCAGTAAAAGCACCTGTATCCATTTCATCTCATATATTTAATCCTGATCATACTCAGCCCAGTAAAACTCAACATGTAATTAATTGGATAGAATTATAATTAATTGCAGTGAGTCAATAAATTGGTTTAAATGTATGCTAAGTGAAAAAATAAGCCCTTTTCCAATCTGAGCTGCACGAAACTTTTAGAATTTCTATCTATCCACTTCTTAAATGATGTCTTACTGGCCAGACCGGCTCCAGTCCTTATACAGTCAGTCCTCCTGCCTAGAATGAGCCCTGTCTTCTCCCTCTTAGTTTTTCTCAAGGTTTACTGAAAATCTCTTTTTGAAATTCTTTAACCTCAGGAAGCTACATCTTTCTCATTCCTTGGAATATATATAGCTTTGCTTTAATCACTTAACTCTTAAGTGCCTGACAAAAATTCTTAGCTCCTCAGCTAAATCGTGCTTTCTTGAAGATGAGGAACTGTGATTCATATTTTTATCCATTTGATCAAAAGTCTTATTCATTAAATATATGTTGTTGTTGTTCAGTCACTAAGTCACGTCTGATGCTTTGCCACCCCATGAACTGTAGCACACCAGGCTTCCCTGTCCTTCATTGTCTCCCTGAGTTTGCTCAAACTCATGTCCACTAAGTTTGTGATGCCATCAAACCATCTCATCCTCTGTTGCCCTCTTCTCCTCTTGCCCTCAATCCTTCTTAGCATCATGTTTTTTTCCAATGAGTTGGCTCATCAGGTGGCCAAAGTATTGGAGCTTCAATTTCAGCATCAGTCCTTCCAATGAATATTCAGGGTTGATTTCCTTTAGGATTGACTGGTTTGGTCTCCTTGTAGTCCAAGGGACTCTCAAGAGTCTTCTCTAGCATCACAGTTCAAAGACACTAATTCTTTGGCTCTCAGCCTTCTTTATGGTAGAAGATCTCACATCCATATATGACTAATATGCTGTACATTTCAATATTAATCATATAAAGAAAAGCAAATAAACTATCAAAGAACATAGTTATTAAGTCCCTACCTGATGCAGAGTGTAGCCCTGAGTATGAAGGAAGATATAAAAATATATGCATAAGACAAGTTCTCTACCAAGTAGTTTTATTTTATAGTTAGGGAAATAAGAGCCAGATTAGTGAAAGGTGTCCAATAGTGCATATAAGGATAAAATGAGCAGCACAAAAAGCATGTGTTAACAGTGTCTGGTCTAAGAGTTGAGTGGAAATAGCAAGTAAAAAGCAAACCTGGACTTAGATAAGAAAAGAAATAGGTTTATTAAAAAAAAAAAAAAAAGCTATTGCAATAGGAGGAGGAAGGTCATTGGAGTAGGTGTGTGTGTGGAGGGGGACTACTCCAATATGGTGAAGGGACCCGTTCAAGTCCAGGCAGGACTTAGAAGGAAGAACATCCCCACTGTAAAATCTGCAAGTGTTTTGAAGGTCAGGCAGAAGCTTTCCTTTTGTGGGGACAAGGAGACGGAGTGATGGAGGGGAGAAAGATGAGTCGGTGTTGACATCTGATTTATTGGGAGGATTTTTTTCTTCAAAGTCAGTGGATTCTCAGGAGAGGTTGTTAATGAAGGGGGCTATTCCTCATTCCAGTGTTCCAGGGTGGCGAATGTTCTGGGGCCTGGGAGAGGAGATCAGCTGGGTGAGATCAAGTATGGAAATCTGGACACTTAGCCTAACTGACTTCGTACTCTGACAGAATCATGCATTTTCTTTATCTGTAAAATAAGAGCATTTGAGGAGGTGATGGCAGGGGTTCCCTTAAGCTCACTCTATTTATGCAAAATAAATACCCGGGGCACCACCTGACTAGAACAAAATACCTCCTAGCTGTTCGCACTAAGTAATTACTTTTATATAATGCATTCAGTCTGGAGGCTCAAGGCTCTCAAAGTTTTTCTTCTACCTAATCATTAGAAAATCTCCACAAGACAGGTATTATTCTCACCACTCTTTAAGAGACAAAATAAAGTCTTAGAGACATGATGCTGCTTATTTATGAAAGGGCAAGGGAGAGAGAAGCAGGCAGAGTCAAGAACAACCCTGACACCCCGATAGTTTCATTTGCTATGCTCTACAAGTTCTCAAGAAAGGCTTGGCTGTAAATGTCACTTTTCTGGATCT
This sequence comes from Raphicerus campestris, assembly GCA_006410735.1. NCBI lineage: Eukaryota > Metazoa > Chordata > Mammalia > Artiodactyla > Bovidae > Raphicerus > Raphicerus campestris. Next base: position 1,808,243 of record SJYW01011285.1, read on the forward strand.
AGAAAAAAAGATGCCACTGAAATATGGAGAGAAGGTCTGAATCTTCCTGCTGGAGAAACCAAGAGCTGCCTGCTAGCTAAACTTGTGTGGTTTGTACCACTTAGATGCCAATGATGCCCTTTAAAAAAAAAAAAGATCCTAAGTGGTAACCCAGTGGAGTAAAGAGTCACCACATTTCTTAGGGAAAGAATACTTGTTTCTACTAACCTCCTTGAGAAGCCTGGATTGTATATACTTTTCTGGGCCCAAGACATTCACTATGAGGGCAGTGATTAAAAATCTGCCTTGCAATGCAGACAACATGGGTTCGAACCCTGGATCCTACATGCCACCGGGCAACCAAGTCCATGCAGCTGCAGAGCCCACATGCCACAATGAAATATCCTCAAGCTGCAACTAAGACCCAACACAGCCCAAAATAAATACTATCTTTTTTTTTCAGTGTCATGAATTAAATCAGAATCACCCTGGTTCATTCACACAGTGAACTTATATTTTATTCCATTCAGTAATCCTCTGCTGAAGAGTTTAAAATAACAAAATTAGGGGTGTTTTTACTCTTGCAAAGTGGGATTCAGAAGGCTTCACTGAAGATACTGGCAAGAAGAACCCATTTGGAAATGCTCATGTTAGGATCCGGAAATTTATTTTTTGTCCCATGTTTAAGTGCTTCTTATAAATATCATAAATCCCTACTCCAGATTTGATGGTTATCTGTGAATATGTTCAGAGGAATTCACACTTGAGAGGATGACAAATGTCAACATGTTCTAGAAAGTCTAAAGAGTGTCCTAAGAGACATTATGGAAACCAGCAGCATCTTCTTATGCTTATGTGGGTTTCCAGAAGCAAAGATAAAAGTCAAGATCACCTAGCTCTTTCCTACACATCTGCCCTACACATACTGGGTCCACATATATTCAACCCACAGTTGAAGCTGAGTGTCACCGGCAACCTTGTTTTTGTGGGCAGAATACGGCTTCAGGATGATGCAACCCTCCTGGTTGCCAGCATTAACCCTTCTTCCCGGGGCTGAGGACAAAGCAGAAGGAGTTGATTCTCATAACTCACACAGGCAGTGTAATAGCCTAGAGGTCTAAACTTGCAGGCCCTTTAAGCAGCCTATAAGTATTGGCTTTCCATTGGGGTGTAGAGGGTGGAGGGAGTGGGGAATAGAAATTTTGAGCTTTAAAGAAATAGTCAAATCAAAGAAAATAATTCATGACTCTTTTTCAGGATAAATATGCTCACTACACTTGGGGTCATAAATTTAATAATCTTATGTGTTTGCTCTTACGAATAGCTAAGTATTGTGCTACATTATCTTCTAGGTTTTCCATTTTTATTTATTTATTTATTTATTTTTGGCTGTGCTGGGTCTTCATTTCTATGTGGGCTTTGTCTAGTTGCAGTGAATGGGAGCTACTCTTCATTGCGGTGCATGGGCTTCTCATTGTGGTGGCTTCTCTTGTTATGGAGCGCAGGCTCTAGGGTGTGAGAGATTCAGTAGCTGTGGCACACAGGCTTAGTTTCTTCAAGACATGTGGCATCTTCCTGGACCAGGTATCGAACCTGTGTCCCCTGCATTGGCCAGCAGATTCTTAACCACTGGACTACCACAACCTCCTAGGTTTCCATTTTAAATTAGAAAGATGACTCTCATTTTAACTGGAAGCTGAGTAAATTGCTAAAGCAATAAGTGGCAGAGCGATTAAATGGTTCCAGGTCCAAGTGACTACACAGCCCACTCATCACTTTCTCTGGCTCTGCTCTTAGAGGACTGGCCAGGGTAGGAAGATATTCACCATTCTAGGGCATCTTGTGTGAGTGGAAAGACCGGGGGCCTGACTGTCAGAATGAAATGGTTTTGAACGCTGATTCTGCAATATACTCCATGGGTAAGCTTTAGACAAGCATTTCAATACCTCTTAATGTCAGTTTTCAATCCTCTAAAATGTAAGAAACTGTGATGTATACAAAAGCTCTTAGTAGAAAGCCCCAGGTGTGTTAGTGGGCTCACAGTGATTGTGAGATGTATTAGATGTTTTTTTTAATTTCCTGGTGTATGGGGAGAAGAAACAAAACACAAAACAAAAACCAGATGTTTTCTTGACCAAGAGTTGAGAAAAAAACAAGTAAAATTGCCAGTATCTCAGAGGAGAATAGTGTAACCAAATATGAAACTAACACCATTGACTGGGAAACGAAGAAAATAAATTTAACAATCTGAGAAAGACAGTGATGTTAAAGGATGCTGGAAAGAAGCAAAATTTGTGAGTAAACATTTAAAAACAGTGTAGAAATGGGAAAAAAAGGACAAACTGATAAGCGCTCTCATGAAGTAGAGGCCAATCCTTCAGTACAGAATCTTGATCTTCAAAGATAAATGAAATTAAACCTTTCAGTTCTAGTCACAGGAATATCCTCTCTTCTCAATAAAAATAACATCAGAAATACTGTTTCTCTCTGAGAAAAATGCACAGGCTAACCTTAAATCAAACCACATCCTGTATTCCAGTGGAAATATTAATATTTGCCTGGCAAATCTGACTTCACATTCTGTGATCAATGTTCCCATTGTTCTTCAAGAACAAACAACTTTGGAATTTTTTTTTAATGTGCAAAAAGGAACCATTTGAAAAATAATTCCTTAAATAGCGTGTGTAGCTGCTAATGGGCTATGACAAGCTATTTTTCCAGCCTTCCATTTTCAATCCATATTTCTGAATAGCTCTGTGAGATTTTGCATTAGTTTCACAGATTTCCCCAAATGATTATGCCGCAGCAATAGAATAAGAAGCATCTGCAACAGACTGATTGTATCACGGTGTTTACCGAGAATGAAAGACTGTCACAGGCGGGCTGATCAGAGAAATAAGCTGGAAGATTATTATTATTATTAAACAACCAACTGCTTAAAGACTCACACAGCATATTACTGGGAAAAACAGAACAAGTTGGTTTTGTTGCTTAAGCCAAATATTTTGGAATTCATCCACATTAAGCTCTCACTTTTTCTCACCATGGTGCTTGATTTTGTGATAAGTTTGCATACATTATTCTTCCCTGAGGTACTTTTAGTTTAATTAAATTTTACCATTAAAAAGTATTAAAGCCTGCTTCTCATAGTCCACAGGATGCCTGGCATAGAAACACTCTGCCTGCAGAGTGTTTTCTTGAAGGAACTTAGACTGCTCTACGCAGGCAGGTTTGGAGAACAGACAAACATCCAAGCAGGACAGAGGAGAGGGCTGCACACAGTCCTCTCCCCAAACCCACTTCTCCCGGGCAGGATCACGTGGTAAAATGGCTCAAGGTTACGACACTGGCGTTCTACTTTGGAGTCAACCAGCTGACCTCAGCCCTTTCATAGTCTGTATTATAATAATTACAATTACTTATTGTCCTTACTGTTCTAGAGACAAGAGTTCACATTTCAAAAAGCAGAAATAGAGGGGTCTTAAGGCGCTTCTTAGGCATCTGAGCTTGAGCGAGTTCGGGAGCTGGTCATTTCCTTGCTCTCTCATCCAGTGCTGACTGAGAACCTAGTGTGTGCTGAGTACCAGCTGGGGTCTGCGCAGAAGAGTCTGCAATCTCGTAATAAACCCCCTCTGACCTCATTCCTGTGTCACATTGATGGTTGCTCCTGAAGAAAGGGGAGCTGGAAGTTCTGTGCATCATTCTTGAAAGAGATGAAATGAGAAATCATGAAATGTCATGAGAAGGAAACCATCCTGATTAAAGAAATGCTGAAGGACTGAGGGAGACTCTTGAGAGTCCCTGGGACTGCAAGGAAATCCAACCAGTCAATCCAAAAGGAAATCAATGCAGAATATTCATTGGAAGGATTTTTGCTAAAACTGAAGCTCCAATACTTTGACCACCTGATACAAAGAACTGACTCATTGGAAAAGACCCTGATGCTGGGAAAGATTGAAAATAGGAGGAGAAGAGGGTGGCAGAGGATGAGATGGTTGGATGACATCACCAACTTGATGGACATGAGTTTGAGCACACTCTGGGAGATAGTGAAGGACAGGGAAGCCTGCTATGCTACAGCGCATGAGGTTACAAAGAGTAGGACACAACTCGGCAACTAAACAACAACAAAGGACTGAAACTACCTGAAGGGAGTTTGTAGCATTTTCCCCCACATAGCCTTTCCTCTGATGGGTTAACCAAGTGCTCATGTGATCTGCTGTTGTGAAGCATACACATCCACAGTATTTAATAAAACAGAGCCCCACTCTGTCCTCAGAAAGCACCACACAGAGGTACTCCGGCATTAAGCAGGGTGCAGAAAAACACACCAATCACCCTGCACTGGAAACTGAGAAATGCATTCTGAGTCATAGTTCCTGCTAGAAGGTCATTAGCAGTGCGTCCATCCACAGTGAGGTGTTTCACCACAAGTATGGTGGCTGTAGCTACTCCTAATGTTTTCAGGCATAGCATAAATGAATGAGCCATGCTAGAGCCAGACCACAGCAAAGGATCCCTTGTGGCCATTGTGTATTTTCTTCTATATTCCATACTTGGCAGCAGAGGTGTCTGTAAACTTTTGAATAACTCATGAGAGAAAGAACATAAATTGCAGACATTTATACAGGGTTCTGGAAAAAACTAAGTCATTTCCAAGGAAGTTTTCCAAGTGTCTTGTATTGATAACCTCAGATGCTGCCTTAAAAAAAAAAACAAGGATTTCTTCTTCAAAACTGGTTGCATTTATACCCCCTAAGGGCTTGCCTCTTTGCTCCGCCTTTCTTTCTTTCTTTCTTTCTTTCTTTTTTGCCATTTTTCTATGCTGCTATCAGTCTAGTAGATCCCAGTTAGCTGGTTAACTTATCCATACTATTTTACCTCCACCACATTTTGAAGACAACAACAGACACATTCATACTCTAGCTCAACAACCTAATGTGCAATATCAAGTAAGGTTCTTATTTCTCGAGGCTTCGGTTTTCTCATCTGTAATTCATGGGTAGCTACAGCTTGTAGAAAGAGGAGAGTCTGGATGATGCTATGGTAACAAACAGTCCCACACAGTGTCTTTTTGTTTGACTGCACTAGGTCTTTTTTGCTGCAGGAGATTTTCTCTAGTTTTGGCAAACAGGGGCTACTCTCTAGTTGTGGTGGGTAGGCTTCTGATTGCAGCAGCTTCTCTTGTTGTGGCGCATGGGCTCTAGGGTGCATGGGCTTCAGCAGTTGAAGCTCCCAGGCTCTAAAGCATAGGCTCAATAGTTGTGGCTCACAAGCTTAGTTGCATCTGGGATCTTTCCAAATCAAGGATCAAACCCATGTCTCCTGCACTGGCATGCAGATTCTTTACCACTGAACCACCAGGGATGTCCCTTACACACAGTGGTTTTAAACAATATATTGGTATTTCCTATTCATGCCAAGTCCCTGTGGGACCATAAGGCATCTCAGGGTTCTAAGTCACCTAGTTATTTTGACCCTGCCACCTCAACACAAAGTGTCCTCCTAGAATGGAGCAGAATCTCCCACTGACAACTGAGTGTCAGCCTAAGAGAGACACACACCAGGCCTGTTTCCATTGGCTAGAAATAAGCACATGGCCACACTCAGCCAGGAGGAGGCTAGAAGGGCAGCCTTCTCTGTGCTCAGGAAAGAAAAATCACAGAAACAGGTACTGATGAACATCAGTCATATTGTTGAACTTGGACAAACTGCAGGAGTTGGTGATGAATCGGGAAGCCTGGCACACTGCAGTTCAGGGAGTTGCAAAGAGTCAGACACGACTTGGCAATTGAACAACAACAGTAATATTTTTATCTACTAGAATTGTTTTTAGGATTAGTGAGATCACAGACGGAAATGTTCTCAACTTACTTCCCAAAACAGTAGAAGCTAAAAAAAAAATGGAAGTCATGGTGCTGATGGGGAGAAGCTGACAGTGTCAGTGAGAAGATAGCTCAGTGTACCAGATGAGTAAGTCATGAATCAAGTCATGATTACTCCACTATACCCGGGCCCATCACATGAAAAGTGAGTTTGCTGTCAGTTCCTATTTCAATCCCTGTTTCTACCTCTGATAAGACAAAAGTCTCTGACCAAAGCTACTAAAAAAACAAACAACAACAACAACAAAACAAACAAACAGGCTCTTTCCCTTGAATTGCTCTTACTTTTCACCCTGTCTCATATTATTGCTCTTGTTGTTGCTGTTTAGTCATTAAGTTCTATTTGACTCTTTTGCAATCCCACGGACTGTAGCCCACCAGGCTCCTCTGTCCATGAGATTTTCCAGGCAAGTGTACTGGAATGGGTTGCCATTTCCTTCTCCAGGGGCTCTTCCTGGACAATTTTTAACCTGTCAAGCTATCATCCTCTTTCCTTCTCCTGAACTGGTCTGTTTCCTATGCAGCAACCCCAAGTAAACAACTTTTCATTGGTCTAGGTTTCAAGACCATGTCAGCCTACTGTCCATTATTNCTTGGGGGGAACTCTTACCTTTAGGAGGTTTTCCATTCTATTTTGGGTCTGCAGTTTTCTCTCCTCTGATTTCTTAGTTATTTCTAGGCTGTTCTTCAGTCTTAAAGGAAATCAGCCTGGAATACTCATTGGAAGAACTGATGCTGAAGCTTCAATACTTTGGCCACCTGATGCAAAGAACTGACTCATTGGAAAAGACCCTGATGCTGGGAACGACTGAGGGCAGGAAGAGAAGGNATACTCATTGGAAGAACTGATGCTGAAGCTTCAATACTTTGGCCACCTGATGCAAAGAACTGACTCATTGGAAAAGACCCTGATGCTGGGAACGACTGAGGGCAGGAAGAGAAGGGGGAAACAGAGGATGGGAAGGCTGGGTGGTGTCGTTGACTCAATGGACATGAGTTTGAGCAGACTCTGGAAGATGGTGAAAGGTTAAGAATCCTGGTGTGCTGGACTCCATGGGCTGCAAAGAACGGGCATGACTGAGCCAGTAAACAGCTTCTTTAATTCCACTCATTCGTCACCACGGGAACCCCCACTCTACCGTGTTCCGCAGCTCTGTGATGGAAGCACAGTCACGCTACTGCTGTTGCGGGCTGGATGGTTGTCCCCTCGCCCTCGATTCACCGAGGCCTTAACCCCCAGTGAGAAGGCATTAGGAGGGGGGTTTTGGGAGGCCATGAGATTTAGATGAAGTTGTGAGAGTGGGGCCCACCTATGAGATTCGTGTCCTTAGAAGAACGAAAGACAATCAGAGAGCCCTCTCTGCCCAGTGAGGGTGCGATGAGGAGTTGGGCATCTGCAACCCAAGAATCAGGACCAGCCAGACCCTACATGTGCCCACCCCTCGCCCTGGGGCTCCCAGCCTCCAGAGCTCTGGGCACAGATGCTGTTGTTTAAGCCCACCTCCCACTCTCCACCCCTATCTGTGATGCTTGTTGCAGCAGCTTGAACAAACTGAAGCTTGTAAACAATCTTGAGGATCATGGCTTTCAGCATATTCTCTGATCAATCATGAAATCTTGCAGCACTGACAGCTTTGGAAATGGCCAGTGACGGATTTTGCAAAGCAGAGAGTGGACACAGGAAGCCAGTGGACACGTAATAATGATTAGCGCACAACCAACCAAATGCTGTGGAAGAAGTTACAATGAGCCAGAAGTCAGCTGTAGAAGGAGGGAGGGCTGAACGAGAAGCTGTGCTGAAAAGGTGAATTCTTTCTCGGTAGGATTGCTTGAGAGCCTTGAGCCAAACACTGGGTCTTAATTGGCAAAGATATGCAAGGAAGCTTCTCATGATATCCTCGAGAAACAGGGGCAGTGAAATGATTTTGTAAAATGATATTGGATTTAAGGGACTGAACATTGAATTGACTGCCATTTTCAGGGGGTATCAGTTAAAATGTCTTTACTTCAAAAGATCTCTCCTGTTTTATTGAGCCACAGTTGACGTAGAACTCTACGTACGTTCTGGGGGCTACTAAAGGCGTCCTGACGGGCTTGTGGGGACCTTCCAGTGTCCCTCCCAGTGGAGCGTTAAAGTCGTTGAATTATCAGATGTCACCATGTTTTAGGAAGGACTGGGCTCCAGAGGAGGTTAAAGCTCCTGTAGGCATCTTCCTTTGGCTTGCATGATGGTGCACAGGCAAGTTCTGGCTTCCCATGTGGGCTAGTAAATAACCCTCTTGCCAGTGCAGCAGGACCTAAGAGCTGCGGGTTCAGTCCCTGGGTCAGGAAGATCTCCTGGAGGAGGGCAGGGCAGCCCACTCCAGTATTCTTGAAGGGAGAATCCCATGCGCCGAGAAGCCTGACAGGCTACAGTCCACGGAGTCACAAAGAGTCAGACACGACTGAAGCTGCCGAACACGCATGCAGCTGAGTGCACACGCACGCACAGGGCAAGTTTAGATGTGTGACCGGGTTTGTGTGTGTGTCAGACGCCTCCCACCTCCAAAACGCCAGCATCAGCCGTGGTAACACCAAGAGAACGCAAGGCCAGTGTCGTCCGAATGTTGACCCAGACAGGGGTGGGGATACGGTGAGGCCCTGAGGCTGGTAATCCTGGGCATCTGGAACTGTCTGTTGAAAAACACAGCTCCATTGCTCACTTAAACAGTTGATGCTGATTACTTGCTGACTTGGATGACTTCAGGCTGACACACCTGCTGTAGGTTCAGCCACGGGAGTGCCTCCATCTGGACCGGGGGTGCCCCGGGGGTCCCCACACCCTCCTACCTCTGCCCCCGGGGCTGTGGGCGTGGAGGCGTGGCGCGGGCTGCTGGGCTCTGCCCTCCCTTCGTCCCAGTTCAGCAGCAGCTCTCCCCTCCCCTCCTCCCGCCAAAGCCCCACGTTTTGGCTCAGAAAGTGTGACTTGGGGTCCACAGCCCCCTCTGCCCTTGGTCAGGACTCCTGACCCCGCTGCTGCGTGGGCTCCCGCACCCTTCAGCGGGGCCTGCACTGCCGGTTCCTCTGACATGCTTCAGTAACCCTAATAGCTCCCTATTACCAGCTACAATTTAGCATCTGAGCCGGGAGCTGGCTGAGAAAAGGGGAGAAGAGGGTGTGAATTATGCGGAGTGGCGGGGAACAAAGGTTTTATTTCTCCCAAGCACAGCCCTTTGATAGGGAAAGGGGGAGACAACTGTGTCACTAATTTAATTAAGTAGGATGAGATTTCAGGGTCTGTGGACGCCATTTAGAACGGGATTAATCAAGAGCAGGTGACAAAAATGAATAGTCACACACAATGTTCGTGTTTTGAACAATCCGACACAGTCGACTGGAATCAAGGGCTCTTAAACAGGACACAGTTTTGCTTGCTAATCCAAACCAACCTCTCCCCCGCTCCACCCAACGCCCGCCTGTTCTCACGGGCCAGAGCCTTTCTGCATGTTCCTGCTGGAATCAAGCCCCCAGAGTCAGAGCATAAAGGAGCTGGTTTGCCCACCCGAGGCCCTGTTTGTTCCCCTTCTTCTGAGGGTCCTTTCTGAGAAACAAGAGATGCTCTTGGGGAATCTGTGAGCATCGTTAGAGACAACCTCAGCGCGTGGTAAATACCAACTGTGTTACAATGCAGATCCGGGGCTAAACACAGGCGCGTAGCCCTGAGGATTTCCAGGGCTGAGCGTGTGCTCAAGGGGTGTGTAAGGAGATGCCCTTCCTGGGAGGGGGGGGAGGAGGAACGTGCTGGGGTTGGCTGAGCCCCAGACCCACATGCACACCTGTGCAGAGACCACCCAAGGGCGCCTGCAACAGGGTCTCACGTATGGCAGGAAATAACAGCCGTGTCAAAAGCAGGGCAGCAAGGAGCAAACGGCCGCCTGTCAGGGGCCCCAGGACGTGAGGACTGCAAAAGACGAAGAGTCTGGAAACCTGGGGAGGGCTGGTCTCTTCCGGATCAGCTCGCGTGTGTCTGGCCGGGGGCCACTTAAGCATAAATGCGTGCGTGCGTGCGTGTGGTCTCTTCAGTCGGGTCCAACTCTTGGAAACCCCAAGGACTGCAGCCCGCCAGGCTCCTCTGTCCATGAGATTCTCCAGGCAAGAATACCAGAGTGGGCTGCCGTTCCCTTCTCCAGGGGATCTTCCCAACCCAGGGATCAAACCCTCGTCCCTTGTGACTCCAGCATTGGCAGGCAGGTTCTTTACCACTGAGCCACCTGGGAAGCTTGTCTCAAATTCTTGGGAGTAGGTGAAAACTAGTTCCCAGCCTCTTACGAGTTTAAGCAGAGCTCTGAAAATCCCACTTACTGGCACTGATTCTATTACTTCACACACTTCTTTGGGGAATGGTGAGGAAACCTGGGTTCACCATCATGTTGTTAGAAATCCTCCTTAGTAGAGACCAGGCTGGAGGTCTTGCTGGTTAGGAGAATTCTTGAGGTTCCTCCCTGTATCTGGACTATGTGTTCATATTTCGTAGGTGAGACTTCCTTTCCATTAATTTCAGGCCTAATGCCTTCTCATTCTCTCAGGTTGGCAACAGGAGGAAGCAGAGACCAAAGATCAGATGCCGACTCACATTCACCTTGAGAACCAGGAGGAATCACTGGGCTCCTTGGGCTCTGCCTCCCTCACCTGGGGAGCCGGCAGCATTTCCGGCCTGGGGTGGCCCCACCCCGGTCAGAATGAGGAGGCCCTGTGCCCACCGCCCACGCCCCCCAGCTCTCTCTTCCCAGCAGAAACTGACATGACTATCAGGTCCCTAGACAGAGAGGGGTCTGGAATGACCTGTCAGGACACTCTGCTCTGAACGACGTGCAGCTAGAACACTCTCAGGACCTTTATGATTTCCCATCGTTTAAAAACTTTTTCCCTGGAAGATTCTTGTTGTTTTGAATAGACCTAGAACCCTGTTGTTTTTCTGACATGTTTGTGATCACGATAATAATCTGGAACATTTTGCTTTACTTTAAACCACTTAAGAGCTCATTTCTTTAGAAATGATCAGTGGTTGATTTCAACTCAAACAAAATAGCTCACGTGGATGCCTGAGAGTGTGTGACATGCAGGTCTGCGATGGCGGGAGCCTTTCTTTTTTCCACCATCAGGCATTCAGCGACCTTGGCTCCCATCACTCTTACGATGCTTCCCTGTGGGAAGCATGCAGTGCTCACAGGACGGCCCTGTTTCTGACTGCAAACTGGATGGGATTCCAGCCCTAGTGCCCGGCGGAGGCAGGAGCGTGAGGGACAGCCCGGCTTTTGTCTGCATACTCTCAGGGTGCAGCTGGGTGCCCAGTGGGTGTCCTTGCACTGGGCTCATCTGGACAGCCTGAGCAGGGCACCTGGAGTGGGGGAGGGTACTTAAGAAACAGGCCTAATGTTAACATTAATTAGCATGCCAGCACGCAATCACCCTCCCTCTTTTAGATGTGTTTCAGAGAAGTCCAAATTCCATCAAATGCTCAAAGTGGGAAATATGTTTAGACCTGTTCCCTGGTTTTATTTTCAAATGTCTCAAACTTGAAAGGTCCATGGGATAGGGCTTTATTAGAGAAGACGAGAGAGCTGAGACCCCAGAGGCAAGATGCTTCACCAGGAAAATGTGAGGTCCTGACACACGGCATAACTTGGGAAAGGTGCTTTTCATAGACAGAAAAGAATGTAAGCTTAGATATAGCCCCTTTCACACGTGCTATCATTTTAAGTCTTAATTGATCTGCTTTTACATTACAACACATTGCAAGACCCAGTGTTAAACATCTGCACTCATGTGTTGTCTGGAGGCACTGACACGTTCCCTTTCTTCCCTTGTCACGAGAAGTGGAGAGAAACGGAGGAAGAGAGAGGGTGCAAAGTGGACGTCAGAAGGGGTCAAACCCAGCAGGAGGGGGTGGGTGGTGGCGGCCGTCAGAGCTGAAGGACGCGCTTAACCACCAGCGCGTCAGACAGAGAGGCTGGGATAAGTAGCCCTAAAATACAAAGGGAGAGATGTAGGTTATTTTAAAAAAGCACAGCATGTTAACGCCAGAGGGGGAACATGAATAGGAACCTTTGGAATTAGGCTAATAAACCATTTGATTAAAAAGTGAGCCAGGCGAGCTTCAATATGGTGAGAGTGATGAAGTCAGTCAAAAATAAGTCTCGGATTAGCTGAGTTAGTATTCTTTTTTTCAGAACTATTCAACAGGAAAAAAAACAAAGACAAATGTCTGGGCAATTATGAAGCAGTACAGATGCTACGGTGTCAGAGAAGCAGGCCAGAGACCCCAGGGGAGACAG
>SJYW01011285.1:1821359-1841586 GCA_006410735.1 Raphicerus campestris
GTCTGTTTCCTATGCAGCAACCCCAAGTAAACAACTTTTCATTGGTCTAGGTTTCAAGACCATGTCAGCCTACTGTCCATTATTCTCTGAATTTACTTGTCAGAGCACCTCCCCTGAGATCAAATTCATTTTTCTTACCTCCTTAGTAAAACTCAGACACTTTTGCAAACCCATTTCACACCACTACACAAGCCCAACAACAATTTTTCCAAAGGAGGAATGAGATAATTTTCCAGCTTATTGAAATAATTTATAGATAATGTCATAGCTAATTTTTAGACAGAGCTTTGTCCCTCAATACACATGTAGGGAAATTGAATAAAAAAATTTTTTAATACCATGGATAGAGGAAAAACACTAGATTTTGTGGTTTCTTTTCCTTTTTCTCACTGTTGCATTCTCCTACAAGACTTTGTAGTCCTTGACAAGAAATACACAAACACATTATTTATTTGGACACTTCCTTATGTCTGGTCCCAGGGTAACAGTATCTACCACACCCCAGATCTACAGCTTGTGGACATGACTCTTCCCTTCTCTTCTAAGAGTTGTGTGTGTGTGTGTGTGTGTGTGTGCTAAGTTGCTTCAGTCATGTCCAACTCTTGTGACCCTATGAACTATAACCCACCAGGCTCCTATGTCCATGGAATTCTTCAAGCAGGAAGATAGGTTGCCATGGAGTGGGTTGCCATGCCTTCCTCCAGGGGATCTTCCCAACTCAGAGATCAAACCCACATCTGTTACACCTCCTGCTTGACAAGTGAGTTCTTTACTTCTAGCGCCACCTAAGTGAGCCCAGTGAAGCCATTATTCCTTGCTTCTTATTTGTCTTAGCTCTTATTTTCTCCCTTCTTCACATTTGTAAACCCTGGTTCCAATTCTTGGGGGCACAACTCAAATAGGCCTTCTATGACCAAGGAATGGGACTCTACTGGTCTTGGACCCGAAAGAGCAGCGGCAGTTGTGAGGGTTAAATTGCTAAATGCCCCACAGCTCAGCCACCAAAAAAAGGCACCTGGACCTTAAAGGACTTCGGAAGTTTTCTGTTTGTATTTCTCTTTCCTCTTCACTCTACAGACCCACCAGTATATACCATCTCCATGGGAAACACATGCCACAGGTCAAATCCTCCTTGATAGTCCTTGACATTCTCATCTCATCCCAATATTTGCTACTGCGAGACACTTACCAAACATTTGACTACTTGTCTATTTGCCCTGAGCTTCCCTGGTGGCTCATATAGTAAAGAGTCTGCCTGCAATGTGGAAGACCCAGGTTTGATTCCTGGATTGGAAAGATCCCCTGGAGGAGGGCATGAAAACCCACTCCAGTACTCTTGCTTGGAGAATCCCCATTGACAGGGAAGCCTGGCAGGCTACAGCCCATGAGGTTACAAAGAATTGGACGTGACTGAGCAACAGATACACAGGTGTACTATTTGCCCCAGAGTGTGTGGTCAGAAAGTGAAGGAGATTAGGCACTTCCAATCAACCTCCTCTGCCATGAACCTCTCTTCTAATGCACCAAGGACTCTGTTATTTTTAGTGTGATTCAGGATCTCTGTGACCAGAGATCAAATTGCCAACATCTGCTGGATCATCGAAAAAGCAAGAGAGTTCCAGAAAAACATCAATTTCTGCTTTATTAACTATGCCAAAGTCTTTGACTGTCTGGATCACAATAAACTGTGGAAAATTCTTCAAGAGATGGGAATACCAGACCACCTGACCTGCCTCTTGAGAAACCTATATGCAGGTCAGGAAGCAACAGTTAGAACTAGATATGGAACAACAGACTGGTCCAAATAGGAAAAGGAGTATCTCAAGGCTGTATACTGTCACCCTGCTTATTTAACTTCTGTGCAGAATACATCATGAGAAATGCTGGGCTGGAAGAAACACAAGCTGGAATCAAGATTGCCAGAAGAAATACCAATCACCTCAGATATGCAGATGACACCACCCTTATGGCAGAAAGTGAAGAGGAACTAAAAAGCCTCTTGATGAACGTGAAAGTGGAGAGTGAAAAAGTTGATTTAAAGCTCAACATTCAGAAAATGAAGATCATGGCATCTGGTTCTATCACTTCATGGGAAATAGATGGGGAAACAGTGGAAACAGTGTCAGACTTGATTTTTTTTGGCTCCAAAATCACTGCAGATGGTGACTGCAGCCATGAAATTAGAAGACGTTTACTCCTTGCAAGGAAAGTTATGACCAACCTAGATAGAATATTCAAAATCAGAGACATTGCTTTGCCAACAAAGGTCCATCTAGTCAAGGCAATGGTTTTTCCTGTGGTCATGTATGGATGTGAGAGTTGGACTTGTGAAGAAGGCTGAACATGGAAGAATTGATGCTTTTGAACTGTGGTGTTGGAGAAGACTCTTGAGAGTCCCTTGGACTGCAAGGAGATCCAACCAGTCCATTCTGAAGGAGATCAGCCCTGGGATTTCTTTGGAGGGAATGATGCTGAAGCTGAAACTCCAGTACTTTGGCCATCTCATGTGATGTGTTGACTCACTGGAAAAGACTCTGATGCTGGGAGGGATTGGGGACAGGAGGAGAAGGGGATGACCAAGGATGAGATGGCTGGATGGCTTTACTGAGTTGGTTGTCATGAGTCTGAGTGAACTCAGGGAGTTGGTGATAGACAGGGAGGCCTGGCGTGCTGCGATTCATGGGGTCACAAAGAGTCAGACACAACTGAATGACTGAACTGAACAGGGATCTGGGATCCTTCTACCACATCAGTCCACCATCTTGGATTTCTTCTCTTTTAATGGTGCAAGAAGAGAGAGCAAGGAAAGGATTATGAAAAATATTTTAGAGGCCAGGCCTATGGTATATATTAATTCCATTCCATCTCTTAGCCATGATATCACTGTCTACATACAGTAACTTGCTCACTAGTTTCCAAGGCTTTTCCTCATGCTGCACTCTCTAAGATAATTTATGAGGCTTAGTTTCTTCTGTAAGTGAATAAAACTGCAGGTGGCAAGTTGGCTGCCTAAACCAGCAGTCAGTTGAAACAGAAAGACTGAAACAAGGTTGTGTTTCTTTTTTCTTTCCTTATCTACTTGCAAGCTTAATCTCAGTTTTCCACAAGTCCTCTGTCTCTACCTTGATTCTGTGGAAACATCACAACCCATGCCTTTATCTGTGAGTTCTTCACTCCCCAAGCATACACTTGACATGAGAACCCATTATCAGAACACTGGCATGGCAGCATCGGTTTCAATGGTAAACCAGTGTGATTTCCTCACATTTCAAGAGCAGTAAGGTGCTAAGTAGGATATGATACATGATAGAGAAACTCCCCATGCCTGTAGCAGCCAGAGAGAAATGGTAGAAAGAGAATGGGTATCTTAGAGCATTTGTAACTGGCACCTCTAAGTGGTGAATAGATCTAAGTTTGCAGAGGTGGAAAAAAAGGAAGCAGTCAGATGAGGTGTAGAGTAAGGATTCCATTGCCAGAAGAGCCAGAACTGGGGTGCTCCCTCAGCCTGCCTGTCTCCAAGCTTCCAGGAAACACTCATAGGTCCAGGCTTACAGAAACTCACCAGCAGAGGCCACCCTCAAGAGCAAGGGGATTAGGGGCTTAAACAGAAGTATGTCATGGGTCACTGGATAAAACATATAGAAAATTGTGAACTGAAGGGTAACCTGAAAACATTGAAGTTCTGTAGCACTAAATAAACCTTCTAAAGTTCAGGTGCCAATCAGAACTTCGGTTTGTAAAAGCAGAACACTTGAAGGCTAGCTCTGTTGACAGATTGCTAGCATTTCCTTCCCTGGGTTAGGCCAGAATGTCACTGGGAACAATGTCACACACATTACTACAAACATTGGCCCTGGTAACGTCCAGCCAGGGCCAATTACAGGATACGAGAAAACACAGGGAAGAAGTCTTCTTAATTCTGTTTCTTCAGTGTCACTCAGAATTGCTCTTTTCCTCTAATCTGGTTCATGAAAAAATAACCACAATCTATTAAACATTGTGTTTCATCCCTCACCTACTAACCCAGGTTCTTCCATGGATATGTAATACTTACCGTAGTATTGACCCCATCAAAATTATTATCTGTGGCCTCTGAAAAAATGAACTGAACAATGCCAGGGATTGAAACTCCATTTTACTGCAGATTTGGGAGACTCAGAACATCTCTGTCATCATAGGCCAGTAAGCAGGGAGCAGCTTGTAGGAAACGTATATCTGTATTTCATGCTGATACAATTTTTGTGGACTTTTTCCTCAATTTTTTGATCATAAATTTCACCAGGTAACTTTTCTTTCCTTTTAAATACTGAATTACAATTTTTCAATCAGAGGATGAGAGGATGAGATGGTTGGATGGCATCACCAACTTGATGGACATGAGTTTGAGCAAGTTCCGGGTGTTGGTGATGGACAGGGAAGCCTGGTGTGCTGCAGTCCATGGAGTTGCAGAGAATTGGACATTACTGAGTGACTGAACTGAATCCCTTCTTCTGAGTTGAAGCAACCATAAAAGGAAGTTTCTGAACGCAAACTTACAATAAGTTACAAATTAGAGTGTAGATAATAGCACTTTGCCACAGTAGAGACAGAGTTACTCAGAGCATCAGTGAAGATGCCCAGCTTCCTGCTCCTAAGGATGAAATGAGCATTCTACTCATTTGGAATTTTCACAGAAGATATTTACAGAGAACTTCTGGGAAGATCTCTGGAAGGCAAGCACCTTGCTCCTCTGCATAAAATAAATGAGGATACAAGCACATTCGGTCTCCAAAAAAATAATCATGAGACACGCACCAGTCACCTGACATGGGGCATTTATCCATTGCTCTCCTACTCAGAAACAGGCAGCTCCTTGATATGATAGAACAAGAAGCCATATATGGGCATATATATATGCACAGATCTCTCAAGTGCTCACTTTAAAATGCAGGAAATCCCTGGAGAAATGCATACACTCTAAATGCATAGGAGGTAATTTGTCAGGTAAAAAGAGAACATTTATTTTTGATTTCAGATAAAAAGAGAAAATAAATTTATCCTAAGACTAGTCATTTCAGTTATCAGCTCTCCCTTGCTTTAGATTATGGATAAAGGTAGGTGCAATTGAGCTTNAAGAGAACATTTATTTTTGATTTCAGATAAAAAGAGAAAATAAATTTATCCTAAGACTAGTCATTTCAGTTATCAGCTCTCCCTTGCTTTAGATTATGGATAAAGGTAGGTGTAATTGAGCTTCTACTGGAGAAGGCAGTGACACCTCACTCCAGGATTCTTGCCTGGAAAATCTCATGGATGGAGGAGCCTGGTAAGCTGAAGTCCACGGGGTCGCAAAGAGTCGGACAGAACTGAGCGACTTCACTTTCACTTTTCACTTTCCACTTTCATGCATTGGAGAAGGAAATGGCAGTCCACTCCAGTGTTCTTGCCTGGAGAATCTCAAGGATGGTAGAGCTTGGTAGGCTGCTGTCTATGGGGTCATGCAGAGCCGAACACGACTGAAGCAACTTAGCAGCAGCAGCAGTGACCAGTGACCCAGAGGGACTGATGTCACAACCCTTAACCTGATTCCAAGTCATTCTAGGGAGACCTCTGAAGAGGAACAAAGTCTGGCACAGGGACAGTTCTGACATCATGTGGAAGAAACACTGGCCCTCCTGTGATCTGTTTTCACTCTTCCAAGAAATGCCATATAGTGAAGAGCTCAAATTTCCTTTTTGTGTATGTAATTAATTGCAGTGTGAGGGCTGAATAGCTTTGTGGGGGTGTTGAAGAGTCATACCGAGCAAACTCTAACTTGGCTCACAACTTACTACTTTACATGTTACTATCCATAAGACCAGAGAATACTGTCATAAAACTGTCCTCAAAAAAAAAAAAAAAAAAAGTTCTAAAATTTGGAATTGTCAAGCCAGCTCTCTTATAAGAAAAATTAGATATAAAGTATTTCTTTAAAAACATTAAAATTGTCCAAGTAGACTTGTATTATCAATAGAAATGAAGTGAAAGTTATCCAGTCATGTCCGATTCTTTGTGACCCTATGGACTGTAGCCCGCCAGGCTCCTCTGTTCATAGAATTCTCCAGGCAAGAATACTGGCATGGGTAGCTGTTCCCTTCTTCAGGGAATCTTCCCAACCCAGGGATCGAACCCAGGTCTCCCGCATTGCAGGTAGAATCTTTATCTTCTGAATCACCAATAGAGATTGCCACTAATTCAGAGTCCAAAACTGCAGCTGATTTTCTTTCTAAAAGAATGCCCAGAGCAGCATGGAACATTCTACAACTGTGTCCAACTTTTAACTTCTTTATGTCCTGAAATGCAGCAGGTATGTTAACAAGGAACCACAGAATGCTGTTTGACTGGCGAACCTAGTCATGTAGAACAAATCAGGAATGGATGCAGAAAAGAGCAGCTAACCACTTAGAAGGATGTAGACATCACAAAATCAATCAGTTGCAATTAGAAATAAGGATTCCAGGACCAAATGAAACTAAAGAACTGCTACCAGTCGAAAACCCAGTCTTCAAACTGAGAGCAGAGTTCTTCCCATTTCATGTTAAATCCTGTCTGAAGTCCTATGACAGGAAAAGGAAAAGCAAGTCAAGTGAACTCCATGGATAATAGCCTGCCAGGCTCCTCCATCTGTGGGATTTCCCAGGCAGAAATACTGGAGTGGATTACTATGTCCTCCTCTAGGGAATCTTCCCCTCCTAGGGATAGAACTCTTATCTCCTACATCTCCTGCATTGCAGACAGATTCTTTTACCACTGAGCCACAGGGGAAGCCCTTTCATCTTTTAAAACTGAAAATAAATAGTTGATTACTGATAAGAAAAAGGTAAAGAGTGAAATAGAATATCTTTTCCTCTTATCAATGTGAATATCAGTCCTCCATTTTTCTCTCTTCCTAAATACCCCATTTTCCTTCTGTTTTTGGATTGCCTGAAAATCCTCTCCCAAGCCCTTTCTTCCTGCCTTACATCGTAAGAAACTTCAATTATCCTTGCCACCTGATAGCGCACCTAGACCATACCAAACATTTTTTGTCAAATTAATTCAGTAGCACACATAAATTCAAGAAAGGCTTGGGACAATCTAAGCCAGGCTGCATACAAATAATAGGACCCATTTAAGGTTGTTTAGGTCCAGGCTTCATGCCAGATTAGCACTGATCCACACCACAGAGCAGAAGCGTACCCTCCCCGATTATTCTCTTTCTTCGCCTTTGCAGTAGTCACTGAAATGAAAAATTTATNGTTGTTTAGGTCCAGGCTTCATGCCAGATTAGCACTGATCCACACCACAGAGCAGAAGCGTATCCTCCCCGATTATTCTCTTTCTTCGCCTTTGCAGTAGTCACTGAAATGAACAATTCATCTTTTTTTTCACTTGAAGGACAGAAAACATCTGGTCCCAGCCCCTGGGTGTGATCAACCATCTTATATTTGAAAAACACTGAGTAACCATTTCCAATTCTCTCTTCAAGGTAACTAACTTAAGCATTCACCCTATACATGGAATTTTTTCATGATTTATTTTCCAGATTTGAGTGTTACTTATGACTCTGGTGTGCATCTACTTCAGTTTTGTTTTGTTTTTGTTTTTTACTTCTCCCTCAACACATCAGAGAAGGCAATGGCAACCCATTCCAGCACTCTTGCCTGGAAAATCCCACGGATGGAGGAGTCTGGTAGGCTGCAGCCCATGGGGTCGCGAAGAGTCAGACATGACTGAGCAACTTCACGTTCACTTTTCATTTTCATGCATTGGAGAAGGAAATGGCAGTCCACTCCAGTGTTCTTGCCTGGAGAATCCCAAGGATTGGGGAGCCTGGTGAGCTGCCGTCTATGGGGTCGCACAGAGTTGGACACGACTGAAGTGACTTAGCAGCTTACCAGCTCAACACATAGAGACAAGAACTGAATGCAGTAATTGTGTTCATGAACACTAATTTTAAAAGGATTATCTTCATTATTGTTACATCCTCTACTCTGAGTTATACTTCTCACCATCATATGTTTATGATAATTACAAAACTTTATTCTTTTTTTTTTTTTTTTGTCATGCCACTGTGCATGTGGTATCTTACTTCCTTGACCAGGGATTGAATCTATGTTCCCTGCAGTAGAATGTAGATTCTTAACCACTGGACTTCTAGGGAAGTCTCTTCTGGTTCTTGGTTTGCTATAGTTTACTGTTAATATCACACCTCCAACATGGTTAGGTTTATGAAAACTTTGCACACTACTGGAAACTAGAAAGCTAAAACTACTTTTAAATTTTGAGTATTGATACAAAAATACCCTTGAATTAGATTGATATATTTTCACTTTTTATATTTATTATCCTTAATTAACTATTTTGAACAGAAAACTTTGCCCCTCTATTTTTCTTAACTGTGTGCTCAATCACTCAGTCACTTTATGAGACCCTTTGGACTATAGCCCCCAAGCCTCTTGTGTCCATGGGATTCTCCAGTCAAGAATACTGGAGTGGTTTTCCATTTCCTCCTCCAGGGGATCTTTCTGAACCAGAGATCGAACTCACATTTCCTGTGTCTCCTGCACTGCAACCAGATTCTTTACCTGCTGAGCCATCATGGAAGCTTTTTATTAAATAACATATAATAAATTTTACTCAGCAGTTAGTTTTCATGATTTCTTGCTGTGCACCATCTTGTTCCTTGGCTCACTTACCAACTTTGCTGCATGCAAGAGAAAAGGATAAAGCAACATAGATACATATCAGCCAGCTTTTCACTTTATCAGCAACACAGAGGTCAAATTTGCAAATAGTATGAGGACAGAGTGAGACATGAAATCCTCTTAAGAATGAGTGTAAGTTTAATATTTCATCAAATTATAAGACAAAACAGATTTTTTTAAGCTATCATGGAAATATCCTGTGGTTACATATTTTTTCATTTGCAGTCAATATATGGACTTGAAATAATACTCTATGTGTTCAGAAGATCCCCTAGAGAAGTGAAGAGCTACCCACTTCAGTATTCTGGCCTGGAGAATTACATGGACTGATAGTCCATGGGGTTGCAAAGAGACAAGACTGAGTGACTTTGACTTCACTTCACTTCTCTTCTGATAATAGTGGGTATTTATGCTTTTTTTGTTATCTATAAGCTCCCTCTTCTGACCAAGTTGAGTAATTCTTCACACATCCTCTATATTTTAACAGTTCTTATAAAGCATCATCATTAGAACAAACAAATCTGATGTAAGATGAACTACAGCTCATGTTGAAATCCTGACCTGAAAACATAGCAATTGTAATTTTTAAGGTTTTTTTTTCTCAAAAGTTATAATAAGTAGTATTCCTGAGAAAATCAGAATTCCTCAAGTAGTTATTATAAACTTTTTGCTACAAATATTGTGTTATGAAATTATCATGATGGGGTAAACTCTTTGGTTTTCATAAAAGTAGTATAATTTTATATTATTTAAATAAATATCTCAGAGAATTTTGGAGATATGCAACATAGTTTTAACTTACAGCACATTAATTTAGCTATTAGGGCCTTTGAAACTACATCTTTCGTGGTTACATAATAGTCTATGATAAACGTATACCATAATCTTCTTCAAGTGAAAGTGAAGTCACCCAGTCGAGTCCAGCTTTTTTGCGACCCCATGGACTTTAGCCTACCAGGGTCCTCCTTCCATGGCATTCTTCAGGCAAGAGCACTGGAGTGGGTTGCCATTTCCTTCTCCAGGGGATCTTTCTGACCCAGGGATCGAACCCTGGTCTCCTGAATTCCAGGCAGACGTTTTGACCTCTGAGCCAGCAGTTCAGTTCAGTTCAGTCCCTCAGTCGTGTCCACCNCCAGCTTTTTGCGACCCCATGGACTGTAGCTTACCAGGGTCCTCCTTCCATGGGATTCTTCAGGCAAGAGCACTGGAGTGGGTTGCCATTTCCTTCTCCAGGGGATCTTTCTGACCCAGGGATTGAACCCGGGTCTCCTGAATTCCAGGCAGACATTTTAACCTCTGAGCCAGCAGTTCAATTCAGTTCAGTCCCTCAGTCGTGTCCAACTCTTTGCGACCCCATGAATTGCAGCATGCCAGGCCTCCTTGTTCATTACCATCTCTCGGAGTTCACTCAGATTCACGTCCGTCAAGTCCGTGATGCCATCCAGCCATCTCATCCTCGGTCGTCCTCTTCTCCTCCTGCCCCCAATCCCTCCCAGCATCAGAGTCTTTTCCTATGAATCAGCTCTTCGCATGAGGTGGCCAAAGTACTGGAGCTTCAGCNCAACCCACTCCAGTATTCTTGCCTAGAGAATCCCAGGGATGGGGGAGCCTGGTGGGCTGCCATCTATGGGATCGCACAGGGTTGGACACGACTGAAGCTACTTAGCAAGCTTACATAGGGTGAGCTACAGTCCACAGGGTCGCAAAGAGTTGGACACAACTGAGCCACTTCACTTTGAGTTTTCCCTGGTGGCTCAGATGGTAAAATGTCTGCCTGCAATGAGGGAGACCCGGGTTCCATCCTTGGGTTGGGAAGATCTCCTGGAGAAGGCAATGACANGGGTGAGCTACAGTCCACAGGGTCGCAAAGAGTTGGACACAACTGAGCCACTTCACTTTGAGTTTTCCCTGGTGGCTCAGATGGTAAAATGTCTGCCTGCAATGAGGGAGACCCGGGTTCCATCCTTGGGTTGGGAAGATCTCCTGGAGAAGGCAATGACAACCCACTCCAGTACTCTTGCCTGGAGAATCCCGCGGACGGAGGAGCCTGGTAGGCTACAGTCCATGGTGTCACAAAGAGTCGAATAAGACTGAGCAACTTCACTTTCACTTTTGCTTTCTAAGCTTACATGAAGGTGAAGGTGAAGTCGCTCAGTCATGTCTGACTCTTTGCGACCCCGTGGACTGTAACCTACTAGGCTTCTTCGTCCATGGGATTCTCCAGGCAAGAATACTGGAGTGGATTGCCATTTCCTTCTCCAGGGGATCTTCCCAGCCCAGGTATCGAACCCCGGGTATCCCACATTGGAGGCAGACGCTTTTAACCTCTGAGCCACTAGGGAAGCCCCAAGCTTACATATATATGGGCAGTTAATCTATGACAAAAGAGGCAAGAATATAAAAGGCCAAAAGACAAAATATATATATATATACAAATACATAGAGGTCAGAACAAATAGATTATAATTACATGTTTTATATTTTTAAATTTAAATTTTTTTTCATGGGAAGACATTTCATTTTTTTAAGTTTTTCTTTTATATTGGAGTATAGCCAATTAGCAATGCTGTGATCATTTCAGATGGACAGGGAAGGGACTCAATCATACATATGCATGTATCAATTCCCCCCCATACTCCCTTCCATCTGGGCTGCCACACAACCTTGAGCAGAGTTTCCTGTGCTGTCCAGTAGGTCCTAATTTATTATCCATTTTATTTATAGCAGCGTGTACAGACTCACAGACTCAAAGAACAAATTTATGGTTATTGGGCAGAAGGGAGAAGGGGAGAGAGATTGGGAGTTTGGAACTGACATGTCCACACTGCTTTATTTTGATTATACTTTCATTTTGTGCTGTAGATACTAAGAGCAGTGGGGATTTAGCAAATTGATGGGAATGTTTTATCATGAAACTCATGAAAAGCTTCATGGGGAAAATGAGTCTTGATCTGTGTCTTGAAGACTGGGTGAAAAGTGAGCCTTGAAGAGGCATGTGTAAACAGGAGTGGGAATGTCTGTGTGTCTGGATCAATGAGTCCGAAGAGTGATGAAAGGCCACACAGGGGCTTGAGTGACTGGGGAAGCTTGAAGAGCCTGTCTAAGCACGAGTCAGTGAAGTCATTGTCAGTGGGGCATTGCTGTTGTTTAGTCACCAGGTCATGTCCAACTCTTTGAGACCCCATGGACTATAGCCCGCTAGGCTCCTCTGTCTATGGGATTTCCCAGGCAAGAATACTGGAGTGGGTTGCCATTTCCTTCTCCAGGGGATCTTCCTGACCCAGGGATTGAACTCGGGTCTGCTGAATGTCTCCTGCACTGCAGGCAAATTCTTTCACCACTGAGCCACTGGGGAAGCCCAGCAGAGTGTGACGGGCACTGAATGACTAGAGTCAGCTTTGCCTGATGTGTACATCCATAATTTTGTCCTTGGTAACTAGTCACTAGTAGCCCACACCATGTGTGAACACAGCATCACTTGACCCTGACACTTTTGTTTTGTTTTGTTGCCACCCTGGGCAACATGTGGGA
Organism: Raphicerus campestris; assembly: GCA_006410735.1. Classification (NCBI taxonomy): domain Eukaryota; kingdom Metazoa; phylum Chordata; class Mammalia; order Artiodactyla; family Bovidae; genus Raphicerus; species Raphicerus campestris. Next base: position 1,833,596 of record SJYW01011285.1, read on the forward strand.
TCTCAGTTCCCTGACCAAGGATCAAACCCACAACCCCTGCTTTGGAAGCATGGAGTCTTAACCATTGGACTTCCCTGACCCTGATTTGTGATAATTCCTTGTGCACTCTTATTCCCACTGTGGTCAGGGCAACCTGCCATGACTCTTGACCTTGGCCCAGCCATGGACTCACTTTGACCAATAAGACGTCAGCAGATGTGATATACACAAAGGCTTGAAAAGAGATCTGTTTAGGGCTTATTATCTCCCATGCCTCCACCTGCACAATGAGCAGGCTGGCCTCTGGCAGATGACAGACATTTGAAACTGAATTTCAGCAGCCAGAGTACCCCAGCCAACATCAATGCCTCTGTAAGCCCAGTCCAAATCAGCAGATCCCTGGGGGCAAGGCTTGCATGGATGGGAGAAATGCAGAGATGCGTGAGAAATGCATGTCACTGTCTCATGCTCTGGAGGGTTTGTGTTGTTTACTATGGAGCAAAAGTTAATTGATACAACATGCAAGACACTGTTCACATGATGACATTCTCTTACTTTTATAATACAGAGTAAAATATCACTTCATGGGAAATAGATGGGGAAACAGTGGAAACAGTGTCAGACTTCATTTTGGGGGGCTCCAAAATCACTGCAGATGGTGACTGCAGCCATGAAATTAAAAGACGCTTACTCCTTGGAAGAAAACTAATGACCAATCTAGATAGCATATTCAGAAGCAGAGACATTACTTTGCCAACAAAGGTCCGTCTAGTCAAGGCTATAGTTTTTCCAGTAGTCATGTATGGATATGAGAGTTGGACTGTGAAGAAAGCTGAGTGCCAAAGAACTGATGCTTTTGAATTGTGGTGTTTGAGAAGACTCTTGAGAATCCCTTGGACTGCAAGGAGATCCAACCAGTCCATCCTAAAGGAGATCAGTCCTGGGTGTTCTTTGGAAAGAATGATGCTAAAGCTGAAATTCCAGTACTTTGGCCACCTCATGCAAAGAGTTTACTCATTGGAAAAAGCCCTGAAGCTGGGAGGGACTGGGGCAGGAGGAGAAGGGGACAACAGAGGATGAGATAACTGAATGGCATCACTGACTCAATGGATGTGAGTTTGAGTGAACTCTGGGAGTTGGTGATGGACAGGGAGGCCTGGAGTGCTGCAGTCCATTGGGTCGCAAAGAGTCAGACACGACTGAGCGACTGAACTAAAAATATCAGAACATCCAGAGGCTAATGAAAGGGGTAACATTCTCCACGCCTATTATGTCTAGCTTATTGACACAGAGACCATGGGAAGATAAAGATAGAAAGCATCACCCTTGTTCTCAGGAAGCTCACAGTGACATTGATGTTATATGCCATGAAATTCTCCAGACAAGAATACTGGAGTGGGTTACCATTTCCTTCTCTAGTTATGTTCCATACACATAAGAAAAAAGACAAGAAAAGTCACACAGCTATTGAAAATTGGAAATTGTCCTTCTTACTATACGTGAGATGCTTCTAAACAGGTTGGAAATAAAAGAGGGAGCTAGCTCAGTGGTGGGAAAAATCCCTTAGGAAATACAAGACATCTGGGAGGAAGGTATGTACGATTCTGATATTCCCATGAACAATCTGAAATGTGAATCTTGGAGCTTCAGGGACACTGGCCAGCCCTAGACTTACTCTTGCTTGGACATAAGAGGAGCCCAGACTTCTTCACTATGAGAACTTTCCCAGGAACAAGGTCCATGTCTAAGAAAATGTGTCTTTCTTCTTCTTAGATATGATATTTCAGGCAGATCAAGAGTGCCAAATACAAATCCTGAACAAATTAAGATTTCCTCCAAATAAACTTGTAGCTGTCCCTTTAAAAGAAAAAATAAAGCTACTCTAAACAGATTCCTCCATTACCATGAGAGGCAGGATTTTGGTACCAGCCCTGGAAGATGATCTTATTGCCACCGGAAGAAAAATGAAACCAGCTTGGAAAGAAGGGCATCAGCAGAACAATATTCCTCCTCCCTAAGTACCCATTGGCAACTCAGCATCACTTCACTCCTTATTTAGGACAAACCTTGCCAGACCAGGCTCTTGCCTGAAGTGTCTCCTCTCTGGTGTGACCTGTCACACTTCCACATACTATTTTTCTCTTGGCCATTTCTCTCAGTTTCATAGAGTATACAACAGACAGCAGATTTGAAATGCATATTGCTTAGGCAAAGTCCAGACAGTGTGAACATTTAGGCAGAAATACTGTTCCAGAAAATCAAAAGTGTCAGACACACAAATAGAATTAAAGTCAGCAGGAAAACTGGTGGGGGAGTTGGGGAGGCGAGGAGGAGGGGACCGGTGAGGTTTTTGAAGAGCATCCTGACATGAACTAACACTTGCATTAGGAGGCACTGGAGGGAAGCTATGGAGACCATGGTGGGGAAGAGAAAGCCTGCCTCCAATAGTTCCTGTCTGTGGTAAAGAATGTCTAGTTACCACCACTTCTCTGGATAAAAATACCTGGGTCATTTTAGAATTATTTAGAGAGAGAGAGAGAGAAGAAGGGGGTGGGGGAAGAAAAGAAAATTAAGGTAGAATGATAAAGGGAGAAAAGGACATTGAAGGTAAAATTTAAGCACAAGGTAAGAGAAAATTAAATGGAATAAAAAGGTTAATGCAAAGAGTGAAAAGTCCCTTATATTACAAAGATAAATTTTAAGAATTGAATCTCACATGACTGAGGAATTTGCAAGTTTTTATATGGACTTAAAAATAGAATTTTTTCCCCAAATATGTTAAAAGCAAGAATTTTAAAAGAGAAAGAGGAGGGACACCAGGGCAGTCCCAACTTTACACCAGTCTGTCTAGGGAGGCCTCACCGAACAGGTGGCACTGAGTCAGGAATTTTGCCAGTGTACAGATATGAGCATGGGGTCAGGAATGATTCCAAGCAGAGGCACTGAGGCAGCCTGTGCTCCAGGCAAATCACAGTTTGGTTCAGTTCATTTGCTCAGTCATGTCCAACTCTGCGACATCATGGACTGCAGCACACCAGGCCTCCCTGTCCATCACCAACTCCTGGAGTTTACTCAAATTCATGTCCACTGAATCAATGATGCCATCCAACCATCTCATCCTCTATTGTCCCCTTCTCCAGACTTCAATCTTTTCCTGGATCAGGGTCTTTTCAAATGAGTCAGTTCTTTGCATCAGGTGTCTAAAATATTGGAGTTTCATCTTCAGCATCAGTCCTTCCAACGAATATTCAGAGCTGACATCCTTGAGGATGATCTGTTTGGATATCCTTGCTGTCTAAGAGACTCTCAAAATTATTTTCCAACATCAAGTTCAAAAGCATCAATTCTTTGGCTCTCAGCTTTCTTTATAGTCCAACTCTCACATCCATACATGACTACAGAAAAACCAGCTTTGACTAGATGGACCTTTGTTGGCAAACTAATGTCTCTGCTTTTTATTTTTATTTTTTTAATTTTATTTTCACTTTATTCTACTTTTCAATATTGTATTGGTTTTGCCATACATTGACATGAATCAGCCACGGGTGTACACAAGCTCCCAATCCTGAAACCCCTCCCACCTCCCACCCCATATCATACTCTGGATCATCCTCGTGCACCAGCCCCAAGCATCCTGTATCCTGTATAGAACATAGACTGGTGCTTCGTTTCTTACATGATAATATATATGTTTCAATGCCATTCTCCCAAATCATCCCNTACCCATTGGCAACTCAGCATCACTTCACTCCTTATTTAGGACAAACCTTGCCAGACCAGGCTCTTGCCTGAAGTGTCTCCTCTCTGGTGTGACCTGTCACACTTCCACATACTATTTTTCTCTTGGCCATTTCTCTCAGTTTCATAGAGTATACAACAGACAGCAGATTTGAAATGCATATTGCTTAGGCAAAGTCCAGACAGTGTGAACATTTAGGCAGAAATACTGTTCCAGAAAATCAAAAGTGTCAGACACACAAATAGAATTAAAGTCAGCAGGAAAACTGGTGGGGGAGTTGGGGAGGCGAGGAGGAGGGGACCGGTGAGGTTTTTGAAGAGCATCCTGACATGAACTAACACTTGCATTAGGAGGCACTGGAGGGAAGCTATGGAGACCATGGTGGGGAAGAGAAAGCCTGCCTCCAATAGTTCCTGTCTGTGGTAAAGAATGTCTAGTTACCACCACTTCTCTGGATAAAAATACCTGGGTCATTTTAGAATTATTTAGAGAGAGAGAGAGAGAAGAAGAGGGTGGGGGAAGAAAAGAAAATTAAGGTAGAATGATAAAGGGAGAAAAGGACATTGAAGGTAAAATTTAAGCACAAGGTAAGAGAAAATTAAATGGAATAAAAAGGTTAATGCAAAGAGTGAAAAGTCCCTTATATTACAAAGATAAATTTTAAGAATTGAATCTCACATGACTGAGGAATTTGCAAGTTTTTATATGGACTTAAAAATAGAATTTTTTCCCCAAATATGTTAAAAGCAAGAATTTTAAAAGAGAAAGAGGAGGGACACCAGGGCAGTCCCAACTTTACACCAGTCTGTCTAGGGAGGCCTCACCGAACAGGTGGCACTGAGTCAGGAATTTTGCCAGTGTACAGATATGAGCATGGGGTCAGGAATGATTCCAAGCAGAGGCACTGAGGCAGCCTGTACTCCAGGCAAATCACAGTTTGGTTCAGTTCATTTGCTCAGTCATGTCCAACTCTGCAACATCATGGACTGCAGCACACCAGGCCTCCCTGTCCATCACCAACTCCTGGAGTTTACTCAAATTCATGTCCACTGAATCAATGATGCCATCCAACCATCTCATCCTCTATTGTCCCCTTCTCCAGACTTCAATCTTTTCCTGGATCAGGGTCTTTTCAAATGAGTCAGTTCTTTGCATCAGGTGTCTAAAATATTGGAGTTTCATCTTCAGCATCAGTCCTTCCAACGAATATTCAGGGCTGACATCCTTGAGGATGATCTGTTTGGATATCCTTGCTGTCTAAGAGACTCTCAAAATTATTTTCCAACATCAAGTTCAAAAGCATCAATTCTTTGGCTCTCAGCTTTCTTTATAGTCCAACTCTCACATCCATACATGACTACAGAAAAACCAGCTTTGACTAGATGGACCTTTGTTGGCAAACTAATGTCTCTGCTTTTTATTTTTATTTTTTTAATTTTATTTTCACTTTATTCTACTTTTCAATATTGTATTGGTTTTGCCATACATTGACATGAATCAGCCACAGGTGTACACAAGCTCCCAATCCTGAAACCCCTCCCACCTCCCACCCCATATCATACTCTGGATCATCCTCGTGCACCAGCCCCAAGCATCCTGTATCCTGTATAGAACATAGACTGGTGCTTCGTTTCTTACATGATAATATATATGTTTCAATGCCATTCTCCCAAATCATCCCACCCTATCCCTCTCCCTCAGAGGCCAAAAGTCCATTCTATACATCCGTGTCTCTTTTGTTGTCTCACATACAGGGTCATCATCTTTCTAAATTCCATATATATGTGTCAGTATACTGTATTGGTGTTTTTCTTTCTGGCTTACTTCACTCTGTATAATCAGCTCCAGTTTCATCCATCTNGCCTGAAAAATCCCATGGACAGGAACCTGGCAGGCCCACAGTCCACAGGGTGGCAAAGAGTCAGACAGGACCGAGCAACTGGGCACACACGTGACCCCCAGGAGCTGCTCAGGGGATCAGGCTGCCAAGGGCCTGGGACGGCCGCTGCCTGGGGTGCTGCCAGCCTTGCGGGGAGGTCAGACCCTGCCCACCGTGCGGGGCCCTGCCTCTCCGCACACATGCCCCCCGCCCTCCCCAGCATCCTGGGATGTTCACTTTTCTTCCTCTGGCCTCCTTCTGTCCTCTAAGGCCCAGCACACACATCACTTGCTCAGCTGCAGGCCCCCTGCAGGACTGCGGAGCAAAGGGCCAGGGTGACCAGCCCCTGCACACTGCTAATCCTCGTAGACGCAGAGGGAAAGGAGGTAACTGGGGTGAAAGTTCACTGCGTGGACCCATCTGTGGCGCCCAGGGAGGCAGGTCACAGGACACACTCCCAGGGCCCAGGGGACAGCCTAGTGTGTCAGGCTTGTCGCCAGAAGGGAACCCCAGTGAAGCAGTGGCCCGTTCAACCTGCTGATGTTCCAATGGACGGAGCCACCACTAGCCGTGAGTCTGGACCGGTCATTGATTGACCTGCTCCTGGAAACTTTCACAGAGACACACGTGGCAGTATTGTGTGTGCGCTTAGACGCCAGGCAGGGAACGTTTCCTCCTCTAGTCCTGAAATTTCCACCGCATCGTAAATACATAACCAAGACGTGTTAGAACCAACAGTGTTTTCTTTGCAACCCCTTGGACCTTCACCTCGGCAGTCTCCTGAAGCTTGTAACAATCTGAACACCTGGGTTTTTCTGCAGCAGATTCTAGCCATCGGCAGAAGCACAATTATATCAGTAAACAAAGAAGGATTCCAAGCTGCCCGAGTCCACTAGGAGGCAACCTAGCAGACTGGTGTGGGCCTGGCCGTGACCACCTGTTCAGTGTTGTGTAGACTGTCTCACGATGAGCCTTTGAGCACCCTGGCAATTGACCCGCGGCAGGAGGCTTGACTGACAGCTGGCCTCAGTGCGCCAAGCGCTGACTGAGGATTCACGACCGTCGCAACAACAGCCCTCTCTTGTGAAGAGGCCCTCTGTGGGCTTCCCTGGTGGCCCAGCGCTCGAGAAGCTGCCTACCCCTGTAGGGGACAGGTTTGACCCCTGATCTGGGAAGAGCCCATAGGCCGAAGGGCAGCTAAGCCCATGTGTCGTAAATACCAGGCCTGTGTGCCCTAGAGCCAGTGCCCAGCGGGAGAGGAACCCCGGCAGTGAGAAGCCTGCGCGCCCAACAAAGAGCAGCCCTGCTCTCTGCAAACAGAGGAAGCCCTTGCGCAGCAATGAAGACTCAGCGCAACCAAAAATGAACTGAGAAGATGTCCTCTGTCCCAGCAACACTACACAGATGCAGCAATGACCCCACCAACGGTAGGAACCCAAGGGCCAGCGAGGTTTAGCCGTTACCCAAGGACACAGAATGGATAAGACAGTGCAAGCCCACGAGTGAAAGTTCAGTGTCTTTAACTCTTCCCCCCTCTGCTCTGCTGCCCTTTCCATCAAGATGCCCCACTGGGAGGGAGGGGAAGGGAGAGAGAAGAGGAGTAGAGGGAAAACCCCGCGGGACAGGGCGGCGTGGCTACGTAAGAATGCTGCTTCACAGCTGGGANTCTGCTGCCCTTTCCATCAAGATGCCCCACTGGGAGGGAGGGGAAGGGAGAGAGAAGAGGAGTAGAGGGAAAACCCCGCGGGACAGGGCGGCGTGGCTACATAAGAATGCTGCTTCACAGCTGGGAGACCCAGTGGAGAGATTCTGCAGGTGAAAGAATTTCTGGGTGTGAAAATAAAACTCGCAGAAACGTAAGTGAAAGCTGCTCAGCTGTGTCCGACTCTTTGTGACCACATGGACTGCAGCCTGCCAGGCTCCTCTGTCCATGAGATTCTCAAGGCCAGGGGTACTGGAGTGGGGCCATCTTCCAGGGGATCTTCCCACCCCAGGGATTGAATCTAGGCTTCCCACATTGTGGGCAGATTCTTTACCCACTGAGCCACCAGGAAAGCCCAAGAATACTAGAGTGGGTAGCCTATCCCTTCTCCAGGGGATCGTCCCAACCCAGGAATCAAACCACGCTCCCCTGTATTGCAGGCAGATTCTTTACCAGCTGAGCTATCAGGGAAGCCCAGAAACAAAGGTCTCCTTATCTCCTAAAGAAGCTATTTAGAGGGCTTTCTCTGAGGGAAATTCAAAGAAATAAAAGAAAAAAAGTCAAGGAAGACATAAGCTGCAGGATTTTCACCATGGCACCATCCTGGGAGCTGAGGGAAATGCCATCTTTTATGCCTGATTTACAAACTGTGGCTTTTATTAACCAAAGAAAAACACACTGAGATCAGAAAC
>SJYW01011285.1:1841834-1858730 GCA_006410735.1 Raphicerus campestris
CAGAGTAAAGAGAGAACTCAAGAGGATGAGGTTAGAGACAGATAAGAGGCTGCACCATGAAGCATCTTTGGATTAATGGCAGGGACTCTGAATTTTATTTTGAGTGTGATTAAAATTTATTGCAAGATTTTGTGCAGGGCAGTGATTACAAAGCATTTCTTAAAATGCTCCATCTTTTCTTCCTGAAATAAGAAACGCTCTCCATTTACTCTTCTTCTTTAATATCATCCAGCCGAAGGTTTGGGTTTCAGTAAACTCTTTTTAACAGGACTTCCCTGGTGGCTCAGACAGTAAAGAATCTGCCTGTAATGCAGGAGACCGTGATTCGATCTCTGGATTGGGACAATCTCCTGGAGAAGAGAATGGCAACTCTCTCCAATATTATTGCCTGGAAATTACATGGACAGAGAAGCCTGGTGGGCTTCAGACAACAGGGTCACAAAGGTGACAAATGCAAATTAAAATGCTTTCGTAAATAATTGTTTCCCTTCATTGTTCTTCTAAATAATAATTTATTTCCATCATTTTCATAATTAGTGCTTTAGCTTAAAAAAAACGTACAGGCCCCTTCAATGTTTAATTCCAGGGTTCTATGACCTTGGCGCTATGCCAGTGATTCATAAGTCTACCAATCCATAAAATAACATGCTTCTAAGGAGCTATAAAGAATGATCCAGGTTGCTTTTACTTTTGGTTCCCCTACTCACCTCAGAGGAGATATGAAGATAGAATCAAGTGCACTAAAAGCAAAGCAGTACTTTCTGTACCACTGTGCCTTCACTTATCAACCTCTTATTGCTCTCTGACTCCTGTGAAGTGTCATTCCCAGGCCCTTAGATATTTCCTGAGTTAAATTTACTAAATCAATGTTTACTCAAAAGTGTGCATCAGAATCACCTGAACACTTGTAAAAATAACTTCCAGAACCTGTTGCTAGTGATTCTGAGCCCAAGGTCTGGATTCTAAGATGCAACAGAATCCGGGAAAGGCTATATCATTGTTGTTGTTGTTCAGTTACTAAGTCATGTCCAGTTCTTTTTGATCTCATGAACTGCAGCACACCAGGCTTCCCTGTCCTTCACTATCTCCTGGAGATTGCTCAGTCTCAGGTCCATTGAATGGGGGATGCCATCCAACCATCTCATCCTCTGTCGATCCTTTCTCCTCCTGCCTTTAATCTTTCCCAGCATCAGAGTCTTTTTCAATGAGTCTATTCAGGTCAGGAAGCAACAGTTAAAACTGGACATGGAACAACAGGCTGGTTCCAAATAGGAAAAGGAGTACGTCAAGGCTGTATATTGTCACCCTGCTTATTTAACTTATATGCAGAGTACATCATGAGAAACACTGGATTGGAAGAAACACAAGCTGGAATCAAGATTACCAGGAGAGATATCAATAACCTCAGATATACAGATGACACCACCCTTATGGCAGAAAGTGAAGAGGAACTAAAGGGCCTCTTGATGAAGGTGAAAGAGGAGAGTGAAAAAGTTGGCTTAAAGCTCAACTATCAGAAAACAAAGATCATGGCATCTGGTCCCATCACTTCATGGGAAATAGATGGGGAAACAGTGGAAACAGTGTCAGACTTTATTTTTAGGGGCTCCAAAATCACTGCAGATGGTGACTGCAGCCATGAAATTAAAAGACACTTACTCCTTGGAAGAAAAGTTATGACCAACCTAGATCGTATATTCAAAAGCAGAGACATTACTTTGCCGACTAACATCCGTCTAGTCAAGGCTATGGTTTTTCCTGTGGTCATGTATGGATGTGAGAGTTGGACTGTGAAGAAGGCTGAGTGCTGAAGAATTAATGCTTTTGAACTGTGATGTTGGAGAAGACTCTTGAGAGTCCCTTGACTGCAAGGAGATTCAACCAGTCCATTCTGAAGGAGGTCAACCCTGGGATTTCTTTGGAAGAAATGATGCTAAAGCTGAAACTCCAGTACTTTGGCCACCTCATGCAAAGTGTTGACTCATTGGAAAAGACTCTGATGCTGGGAGGGATTGGAGGCAGGAGGAGAAGGGGACGACTGAGGCTGAGATGGCTGGATGGCATCACGGACTCGATGGACGTGAGTCTGAGTGAACTCCGAGAAATGGTGATGAACAGGGAGGCCTGGCATGCTGCGATTCATGGGGTTGCAAACAGTCGGATACGACTGAGCGACTGAACTGAACTGAACTCTTCCCATTAAGTGTCCTAAGTATTGGAGCTTCAGCTTCAGCATCAGTCCTTCCAGAAAACATTCAGGGTTGGTTTCTTTTAGGATTGACTGTTTTGATCTCCTTGCTGTCCAAGGGACTCACAAGAGTCTTCTCCAGTACCACAATTCAAAAGCATCAATTCTTTGGTGCTCAACCTTCTTTATGGTCCAACTCTCAAAGGATATACAGGACCAACAATAGATGTGTTGCACTCTTGCAGATTCAGGATTTCTCATCACCAGTCTAACATGATTGCACAGGCTTTGGAAAGCAAGTACTCTGAATGGATTTGCTATGTGAAATAGTCATATAGTTAAGTTTCTGATTCTAAAAAACAAATGGAGAATAATTTAACATCTGAGTTTTATCTAGACCCTCATCCATGTTTAAAAAAAAACATATATTTTTGACCAATAATTATGTTTATATCTTTATAAAGTTGTAAAAAATACTCTAGGTAAAATGTAAAATCTGTGGTTGGATGGATCCACAGCATTATAATATACTGGAAAACCTGTTCCATGAAGTGATGAACCAAAGGATAAGACCTTCCTTGGTATGGGAAGTAATTTGGTTTATTGGAATGAGAGTGCATTAGGATGTCAGAAGTATGCTCAGTCACTTCAGTCATGTTCAACTCTTTACAACACCATGGACTGTAGCCCGCCAGGCTCCTCTGTCCATTGGATTATCCAGATAAGAATACTGGAATGGGTTACCATTTTCTACTCCAGGGGACCTTCCCAACCCCAGAACTGAACCTGAGTCTCCTGCATTGCAGACAGATTCTTTATCCCTTGAGCCATCAGGGAAGTCCCAGGAAATCTTGAATCACTTGATTAAGTGTCAGTTTGCTGAGCTTTAAAAAGGAAAAGTAGTATATTTGTCTTTAATAATGTTATTTTGAAGACCAAATAAGAAAATGCATAATATTTTATTAAGAGCTGAACACATACAAACTATCATTCCTTTAGGTTTCTAAAAGTTATATTCCATTGCTTCTCAGAAGTGTTCCTTCTCCACATTCAGCCTCAGATTGGAGACTGTCAGACATTCAAACTTTGGGTGAAGGCCACTTCAGAGCTGAAAGTCCTTTAGGTAATTTAAGATCAAAAACAGCTGAAAAGACTGAAATTTGTTCAAAAGGAGGATAAACTTTTTTTTTTTACTGACTTTTGCTCCTCTATAAAAATAACATGAAAAAATAGGAAAATTTAAAATAAAAAGCCATCAAGAATATCCAGCCGCCTTTTTCTTGGTTGGGTAGGCGTCCAGCGATATTTGCAATCTGTGATATGAATCCACAAATCTTTTAACACTTGCCAAAGGCCTCAGAGAAGATACTGATAATGCATGAAACACAAAACCCAAACTTATTATTTATTCATCTAATAGTTATCAAGCCGATCACTTGTTATGGGTAACATACTATGTTCAACACTGCAGAGGATATAGAGAAGCATTAGCCAATGGAGAGTTTGCAACTGAGATGAGAAAGGAAAACATACACCTGTGAACACTCAAGGAGGAAAATGACAGATTAAACAGCAGCAACACCAGAGGGTATCAGAATAGGAGCCACAATGAATATGATTTAATATTCAGCCAGGACAGAAAGATACCACTCTGATATCTTAAAGAGATGACATTTGAGAATGACATTGGAAAAGGATAGTTTTCTAAAAACAGGGTGAAATCATGACTCTCATCTAAATAGAAAATATGTATGAGTTAAAGATTTTTTTAATACATTTTAAATTTTATTTTTTAACTTGGATTATAATTGTTTTATAGCACTGTGCCAGTTTCTGCTGTACAAAAGCATGAATCAGCTGTATAGATACATAGGTTACCTCTCTCTTGAATCTCCCTCCCACCTCCACCATCCCATCCTTCTAGATAACTCATTATTAATGAAGGAAATAATAAGATGTTATAAGCAATTTCGAAGATAAATGAAAGAAGTGCAAATTTATATGCAGTAAAGAAACGTTGAAATGGATTTACAAATTGAGGGAAACTGACTTTTTCATGGAGGGATGATAGTCAGACCCACCAGACAGAATCTATGTACATGCTTGTAGGCAAGAATCCTTTTGCATTGCTATCAGTAATCTACAACTTTCACAACTGTAAAATATATTAAAGGCAGTGAAAAGCACAGAGCCCCCATAGAATCAGATTTGGATAACTGAAAAGTCTGTGCTCAAAACAGGCTTAGTTTTCCATTGAAACAAATTATTTTTCTCTACAAGGTTCAAGCTAAATATAAACTATCATTTTCTACATACCATTCCCCAAAGTAGTATCTGTGGTTGAGACATTATGGTTTATTACATATTTGTACCATACAAAGTAATTTCAATGACTGGAATTAGTAAATAAAAGTGATATATTTGTCTCTCAGTATGATCAAGTTTGATAAGAACTATATTAATGGATATTAAATATTACCTAATTCAACTAAATATAAAATATTAATTTATAACCTACAAAAATTTGAGACATCTGTAAAATAGTTTTCATCCTTATGACAGGCTCTTAAAAGAATCAGAAAAACGTCTCTAAAAACCAGTTAAATCAGCCTGCATATATTATTTTCAAATTAATACAAGAGAAAATAGATCTCTTCAGAAAATTCTCTTTTGGCCGCTTTAATGAGCTTCTCTTTAAATTTTGTTTTCTGGCAAAATATATTTTGCTATTGATCTTATGCTCATTCTCTAAAATAAACATGTTTTGATCCCTAAGGAAACCAATGATGGGGACTGTATATTACTTTGAATCAAAATTTTCCTCTCAAAGTAGCAAAGGTATGACATTCTCAAAGCAGACAGTGTGCCCTCTGAGTGACGCTTTTGCCAGTCACTTGTCTGTGCTTCTTGTTTTGTCATTTAATTACAAGTCCATTTCCTTCTTCAGGGGATCTTTCTGACCCAGGGATCAAACCTGTGTCTCTTGCATCCCTGCATTGGCAGGCAGGTTCTTTACCACTGTGCCATCTGAAAGCCAAGTTCAGTTAAGTTCAGTTGCATCGGACTCTATGTGACTCCATGGACTGCTGCACACCAGGCTTCCCTGTCCATCACTAACTCCCACAGTTTACCGAAACTCATGTCTAGCAAGTCAGTGATACCATCCAACCATCTCATTCTCTGTCATCCCCTTCTCCTCCCACCTTCAATCTTTCCCAGCATCAGGGTCTTTTCAAGTGAGTCAGTTCTTCTTGTCAGGTGGCCAAAGTATTGGAGCTTCAGCTTCAACATCAGTCCTACCAATGAATATTCAGGACTGATCTTTAGGATGGACTGGTTGAGTCTCCTTGCAGTCCAAGGGACTCTCAAGAGTCTTCTCCAGCACCACAGTTCAAAAGCATCAATTCTTTGGAGTTCAGCTTTTTTTATAGTCCAACTGTCACATCTATACATGACTAATGGAAAAACCATAGCTTTGACTAGATGGACCTTTGTTGGCAGTGTCTTTCTAATATGCTGTCTAGGTTACTCATAACTTTTCTTCCAAGGAACAAGTGTCTTTTAATTTCATGGCTGCAGTCACCATCTGCAGTGATTTCAGAGCCCCAAAAGTAGTCTTTCACTGTTTCCACTGTTTCCCCATCTATTTGCCATGAAGTGATGGGACGAGATGCCATGATCTTAGTTTTCTGAATGTTGAGCTTTAAGCTAATGTTTTCACTCTCCTCTTTCACTTCCATCAAGAGGCTCTTTAACTCTTCTTCACTTTCTACCACAAGGATGGTGTCATCTGCATATCTGAGGTTATTGACATTTCCCCCTGCAATCCTGATTCTAGCTTGTGCTTCATCCAGCCCAGGATTTCACATGATGCACTCTGCATATAAGTTAAATAAACAGGGTGACAATATGCAGTTTTGACATATTCTTTTCCTGATTTGGAACCAGTCTATGTTCAGTTCTAACTGTTGCTTCTTGACCTGCATACAGATTTCTCAGGAGGCAGGTCAAGTGGTCTGGTACTCCAATCTCTTTAAGACTTTTCCACAGTTTGTTGTGATCCACACAGTCAAAGGCTTTGGCATAGTCAATAAAGCAGAGGTAGATGTTTTTCTGGAACTCTCTTGCTTTTTCGATGATCCAGAGGATGTTGGCAGTTTGATCTCTAGTTCCTCTGCCTTTTCTAAATCCAGCTTGAACCTCTGGAAGTTCACACTTCATGTACTATTGAAGCCTAGCTTGGAGAATTTTGATCATCACTTTTCTAGCATGTGAGATGAGTGCAATTGTGCAGTAGTTTGAACATTCTTTGGTATTGCCTTACTTTGGAATTGTAATGCAAACTGACCTTTTCCAGTCCTGTGGCCTACTGCTGAGTTTTCCAAATTTGCGGGCATATTGAGTGCAGCATTTCACAGAATCATCTTTTAGGATTTGAAATAACTCAACTGGAATTTCATCACCTCCACTAGCTTTGTTCTAAAAGGCCAATTACTATTAAATATAGCATTTGGCTGCTTTTACCTTTGGGGGGAGCTATTGGTGATGTGTAGAATGACACTGATAGTGGCTAACTGAATCACAGATTTCCAACTTACAGACTAATGTGTAGACCTTTTTCTCCACTCTGAGCCTTAAAACTTAGTAGCACTGCATGCTTTATGTACCACTCTTAAGGATTTCAAAGTTATTTTCCCCCTTAATTTCCCCTAGACTTAAAAAAATTTTTAATTTTATTTTTAATTGGAAGATAATTGCTTTACAATGTGGCGGTGATTTCAGCCATACAACAATGTGAATCAACTATAAGTACATATATATCCCCACCCTCTTGAGCTTCTCTCCCACCACAACCCCACATAAGTTCCAGATTTAATCACATATATTTGATTTGTACCAGAAGTGCTGCCTCTTTCAAAGACTAAGTAATAGAATAGAGTCAACCCTGCCTCAAGTCACTGCTGGGAGCTATGACAGATACAAAATTATTTAATTCATGGAATTCCCCTGCCTTCAAGGAACAGAGACTAAAATTTGTGTAACTTCATAATAGGAGCACAGATTGTCAGTGGAACTCCAGGAAGGAAAAGGTCACCTATCTGGAGAGTCATGAAAAATTTGTGATACATTGGTTGGGCTTGAAAGGGGTAGATGAACAAGGCTGAGGGAATTTTTAAGGGGATTCGATATTGGAAGGAAAAAGAAACCTGTAAAGGAAAGACAAATAAATCAATTTTCCAAAAACAGAAGTATTTGAGGTGTAATAATGGACAGCAAGATTGAGGAAGTATTTTAGAACAGTTCTGGGCTAGACACAGAAGAATCTATTGGCCATTTTTTAAAAGAATAAAAGACGCTACAATCACACCTCAAGAGATTCTGATTCAGTAGATTTAGAATCAAGGCTCAAGGAACCTGTAATTTTTAAAGCAACCCTGGTGATTCTGATGTGCAGCCACGTTTGGGAAGGACTAATGCATGGGCAAATTTTAGAAGACTTGAAATGACAAGCTAAAGTGAATGAACATTTTTTTTCTATATGCCTGTCCCATAGGTCCTTTCTTTCAAGCTCTCTCTTTTTTTAACTAAGAGAGTTCTTTATTAAAAAATCATTTATGATTTCCAATTATGCCACACTTAGCAATGCAGGAAGAGGGTCCTTCAATATGAGATCACTTGAGGAGGCGTAGAAGGTAGACTTCAGATCCTTCAGAGCAGTGTCACTCCTGATAACTGTTTCAAACACATCTCTGCGACACAAATTTAGTTGCCCGAAATTAGAGAGCAGGGCAACTCTACACAGTGTTGCAAAGGTGACAGTTTGATCAATTTTTCCATTTCAATGTGATACCCCAGGATCTAAGTATATGGTGGTCTCACCTCACCAATGAACTATTCAGGCTCCCATCATTGCAATACCTGCCCTAGGCTTCAGAATTATGCTTTACAGCCTAGCATGCATGAGCCGCCTCAATCACTAAGTCGTGTCTGACTTTCATGACTCCGTGGACATTAGTCCACCAGGCACCTCTGTCCATGGGATTTCGCAGGCAAGAATCCTGGGATGGGTTGCCATTTCCTTCTCCAAGAAATCATCTTGACCCAGGGATTGAACTGAAATCTCCTGTATTGGCAGGTGGTTTCTTTACCACTGAGCCACCAGGGAAGCCCTCACAGCTAGATGGAGTCCCAGCACAAAGTGAGTCCCAGTTTTAAAGAAAAGATGTATTAACCCTTGTAACCCTGAATTTGTATGATTTCAGAAAGTACTAGAAGAATTAATGGATTTTAGGCAGAGATAATATTTGGGGTCTTTGGCTACTTTTTAACACTATTAAATACACAATCTCCTCCCTCTTGTGTGAAGCATGTGGATAAAACAAGAAGCTTAAGGCAGGGCTTAGTAAACTTTTTTTCTGAAAAGGACCAAATAATGGGAGCCAACCAGCTTGAACTTAAGAAAGAATAATAAGTTTTGACGGAAAAATCTATCAGATTTCTTTCAACAGAAAAGAGATGTTAGATAGGAAACTTCTTTATATCTTGCATTAAAGGAACAGGAGAATGATTTTCAGGTTTTAGAAGTCCACTGTGGCTCCTTTGCCTGTGTGTGAAAGGGCTTTTTTGGTGGCTCAGGTAGTAAAGAATCTGCTTGCAATGCAGGAGATCCTGGGTTTGATCCCTGGATTGGGAAGATTCCCTGGAGAAGGGAATAGCAACGTACTCCAGTATTCTCGCCTAGAGAATTCCATGGACAGAGGAGCCTGGTGGGCTACAGTCCATGGGGTCACAAAGAGTCAGATATGACTTTGCCTGTGTGTACTGAACTGTAACTTCCTCCAATTTTAAATGAAAACGGGAGAAGGAAATGGCAACCCACTCCAGTGTTCTTGCCTGGAGAATCCCAGGGACGGGGGAGCCTGGTGGGCTGCTGTCTATGGGGTCGCACAGAATTGGACATGACTGAAGCGACTTAGTAGTAGTAGTAGTAGTAGGGCACTCTGTGGATCACTTACAGTCTTGATCACACGTGGTAAACTCTACCACTGCAGAACAAAAGCAGCTACAAATCATATACAAATAAATGAGTGAGGCTGTGTTCCAATAAAATTTTATTTACAAAAATAGGTAGTAGGGCAGAGATCTCTCACCTGCCCACTTGTATCTCTTAAACGTATCTTATATTAGTAAATGTATTAACTACTTCTTGCTTATCAAAGGAAAACCAGGTGGCAGGCTAGATTTGGCAATAAGGTCATAATTAACTGATGTCTGGTTTAGAGAAATGTGGAAGATAGAAAAGTTTGAAAAACTGTTAAAATTAATAAAAAGTTTTGACAAGCCTGCCAGATACAGAGTCAGTTACAAGAATAATAGCTCTTCTATACACAAATAATAACTTTATATACTGAGATTAAAAATAAGAAACTATTTACAGTCATAACAAAAATGATAGAGAATCTGGGAATTAAACAAGGATACACAAAACTTCCTATGAAGAAAGATGTTAAAATTTACACAGCACACAGTAACTATCTATATAAAGAGAAGTTGTCCTCCTTAAATATGCCCCAAATTTATCTGCAAATACAGTGTACTCCTGGGTTAGTTAGAATAATGACTCTCCAAAAATGTCTGTGTTCTAGTCCGCAGAATCTGTGAATATGTCACCTTACGAGGCAAAAGGGATTTGCAGATAAATTTAAGGTCATCAGCCTGGAAGATTACCCTAGATTATACAGGTGGGCTGATGTAATCACAGGAGGCCTCAAAAATAGAGGCTCTTCCCCAGCTGTGGTCAGAGGGAAATGTGACAATGGAAGCCAAGTCAGGGAAATACTGTATTACAGACTGTGAAAATGAAGTAAGGGAACCATAAGCTAAGGAATGTGGGTGTCCTCAGAGAGCTGGGGAAGACAAAGAAACAATTTCTCCTCTAAAGTCTCCAGAAGAGAACATAGCCCTGGAGACACTTGATTTAAGCCAAGTGAGACCATGTCAGATTTCTGACCTGGAGAACTGTAAGGCAAGAAAATTGTGTTAAGTCACTGTTTGTAGTAATTTGTTATAGCAACAAAAAATTAAGACAGATTTCAAAGTTGCCATTGGAATTTTTGAGGAATTTGTAAACTTGGTCTAAAATCTGTAATGTCCATAAAAGATTCAGCATTAAAAAAAGAGAAGGAAGAGGAGGAGTTTTGTATTACCCAGTACTGAAATACTACAAAACTACAGTGATGAAAACTGTATGGGACATATAGAGGAACAAACAGACCAATAGAATAGACTAGAGAGCTCAGAAACACACACACACATGTTTTGCATGCAGTATTTGATAAATGATTTCACAAAAATAAGGAAATTTAAAAGAACATATTGAAATACAAACCTACCTTAAAGGGAAAAAGCTGAATCCTTACCTTACAACACATACTATATGGATTAACAATCAATGTGAGAGACAAAAAGCTGTAAAGTTAATAGAAATATAAGAATATATATATATATATATACATATATATGTGTATATATTTGTAAAGGAAGACATTACAACTTCAAAAATAGACACCAATTTTTTTAAAAGTAAAAATATGTTCCCATGAAACTTATATAATGTTTAATGTTAATCTCAATAAAAAATAAATTTTAAAAAATGAAAGACAAATACCAAAAAATTTTTCAAAAATAAAAACCATAAGATATATACATAATAAGTTTGATTGTATCATAATGAAAGATTTCTATTCAAAGTTGTATACCATGGACAGATTTAACAGATGAAAAAGTGGAAGAGAACANTTAATCTCAATAAAAAATAAATTTAAAAAATGAAAGACAAATACCAAAAAATTTTTCAAAAATAAAAACCATAAGATATATACATAATAAGTTTGGTTGTATCATAATGAAAGATTTCTATTCAAAGTTGTATACCATGGACAGATTTAACAGATGAAAAAGTGGAAGAGAACAATCCATGCCGTAAGCAAGCAAAGGAATAATATTTAGAAAATATCATGTAACCTTTGTAAATTGACAGGAAACTGACAGCAACCACAATAGAAAAATAGACAAAGAGTTTGTAACTAGGAAACTTAAAAGTTAACAGGTATATAAATAAAGGAAAAGATGCTCAAACTTACTAAAAATCAGAGATGTGCAAATTAAAGCAAAGAGATATCACTTTACATCTATTACATTAGTTAAAAATTAGAAAGCTGGGTAATTGATGGGACTATGGAGATACAGGGGACCCCAAGCACTGGAGGTGGCCCCAAGCACTGGAGGTGGAATTGTAAACTGCAGGAGCCCCATGGTGAACATCTGGCACCTTCTGTTAAATTTTGCATAAGCCTGCAGTGTGAGCCAGCAAACCACTCCTGGGTTTATATCCCAATAAATTTCTCACACAGACTCCTAAGGGGATGTATATAAGGGTATTTATTGCAGCACAATTTAAGGAAGTATGGAGTTGGAGGCAAGATCGTGAGAGTTGGTTGCTGGAAGAGTGGGATAAAAGTTGATGGAAACCCTCCAAGGCTGACTGTGGAGCAGACAGAAGGCGCAAAGTAGATGCATGTTGAGCAATGTGGATATGGATCTGATAGATATAATGCTCAGTAACAGTAACCTTTTAAAAAGAACAGAACGTGATAATTGACCCAATAGCTTTATGTAAGTTGTAAACGCATGAACACAAAATATGCATCTTTAGAAAAGCATGTACAAACAAAAAGACGGTAGAATAATTTGCTAATTATTTGCTAATTTGGGAAAGGGGAATAAAAGTGGGTAATAGTGATAAATGCAATGGCAACTCACTCCAGTACTCTTGCCTGGAAAATCCCATGGACAGAGGAGCCTGATGGGCTGCAGTCCATGGGGTCACTAAGAGTCAGACAGGACTGAGCGACTTCACTTTCACTTTTCACTTTCCTGCATTGGAGAAGGAAATGGCAACCCACTCCAATGTTCTTGCCTGGAGAATCCCAGGGACTGAGGAGCCTGGTGGGCTGCCCTCTATGGGGTCGTGCAGAGTCGGACACAACTGAAGCGACTTAGCAGTAGCAGCAGCAGTGATAAATGGAATGAATAAGTTGTTGCAGGTAAATAATTCAATGAATGGAGGAAATTTCTTGGGCAAATGAAGATACTGTGCCTTGAACTCACCTTCTGCATTTGACCGGAAAAAATTAAAACATAAAATTTGAATGGAAAAGAAAGGATTGAGGAATCTCTGTCTCCCAGATTCAGGTCATATGGTTTGAGGTGTAAAGAGGAGTAGGGGAGGGTATGTGTTTTCAATGCTTTAATTTTTAATGTATAATTTTGAATTATGTTGTTCTTAAATGGTTTCTCAGGGAGACCTGGCGTGCTGCGATTCATGGGGTCACAAAAAGTCGGACACGACTGAACGACTGAACTGAACTGAACTGAAATGATTTCTTAAATACAACATTATGTTTTAGCAAAAACAATAATACCAGTCTACAAAGACAAACAAAAAGCAAGTAAGACCTTAAGCACTTATACACAAATTCATTTCTTTTTAAATTTAATTACTTTTTTTATTTTATTGGAGTACAGTTATTTTAAAATGTTGCGTTAGTTTCAGGTATACAACAAAGCGATTCAGTTATACATGTACACATAATCATTCTTTTTCAGATTCTTTACCCATATAGGTTTGTCATAGAATATTGAGTAGAGTTCCCTATGCTATACAGTAGGTCCTTGTTGGTTATCTATTTTATATATAGCAGCACAAATTCATGTCTAATCTCAGTTTGTTTTGTAAACTAGTCTTATGTTTTGAATAAACACTCCCCTTCTATGACATTAATTGCTTTTGAAAAATACAGAATTTTCTCACAATGCATAAATAAATAGAAATTATCATTAATCTTAGATGTTTTCACAGAATTTTGACCAATTTGCTTTTTATCATTTTTATATAAATGCACTTCCTACACAAGTTTGGGCATTAGACCACACCATTTTCAATAACAGAAAAATTATGGAAATTCTGCATACTGGTTTACTTTCTTATTTCTTGAAGCAGACACCCTAGTGTCTTCCATATTGTAACTATTCAAGCAGTATGTAATGAGTTGATTTGAATGAATTTTAGTCATGATAAGTAATTTGTTTTAAATGAATTTGGGAACATACTACTTTATTCAGAAATAATAAAAGTGTTTTACTTAAATTTTTTCTCAAATACATCATATCTTTGATTAATTTCTGAGGTACTTTTTCTCTGATGTTTAATGCTACTTTTTTTTTCATTCGAGTTACTTTTAGTCAGAAAGATGGAATGCTATAATTGTTCACCAAAATGAAAAGAAATGAGATGTATCAAGGACAGAGAACATTCCTGTCCACTGAAATGAGAGTTACTGATTTTACAAGGAAGATTGCTCTACCCCTTAAATATGATTACTGTTATTACTGAGATTTAAGCCTTAGGCCATAGGGAAAACATTTATCAATGAGTTTTCAGACCTTTATAGCTCTGTTTTCTTCTGTGAATATCTTGGCAGACTCCTCTAGGAGCAGAACATTTGAAAGTATAGGTTCAATGAGAATGACAAATTCTCACAGTTATATATATAAAGTCTAAAAAATAATAAAAGAAAGAAGAAAAAAAATAGTTTCTGCCAAGCTGCAGTTCAGAATTGTTCCTCCATTATGATGAAGGAGGATGTTTAATCAACTTTGGTAATGAAACAGTTGTTACCAGATAAATATACTTAGATAAATAAATACCAGATAAATATACTTATACTTAGAATGCAAAATTTGAGTGGTATACCAAATATGCATGGCCTGATGATATAATATTTCTTTAATACCTCTATCCTCTTTGTCTCTCTCTCTCTCTTTTCCTTTCTAATACATATAGACAATATCTTTGTTAGTGCTACTATAAAAACTACTATAGGCTGTGTGGCTTATAAACAACAGAAGTTTATTTCTCTTGACTTCTGGAGGTTGGGGAAGTCAAGATCAAGGAACCAGGGGATGACATAATCCCTGGGGACCCACTTTCTGGATAAGAGTTTTCCTGCTATATCCTCACAGGGCAGAAGTTGCAAGGGAGCACCCTGAACTTCCTTTCATAAGGACCCTGCTGCTGCTGCTGCTGCTGCTGCTAAGTCGCTTCAGTCGAGTCTGACTCTGCGACTCCATAGACGGCAGCCCACCAGGCTCCCCCATCCCTGGGATTCTCCAGGTAAGAACACTAGAGTGCCTTGCCATTTCCTTCTCCAATGCATTAAAGTAAAAAGTGAAAGTGAAGTCGCTCAGTCATGTCCGATTCTTAGCAACCCTGTGGACTGCAGCCTACCAGGCTCCTCTGCCCATGGGATTTTCCAGACAAGAGTACTGGAGTGGGTTGCCATTGCCTTCTCCTATAGGACCTAATCCCATCTCCTAATACCATTACATTGCAGGTTAGGTTTCCTCATATACGTGGGGGACCAGGGAGGGGACAAGCATTCAGCCTATGGTAAATGTTGTGGTGGGAAAAGACCAAAGTTTTACCTTCAGATTAGTCTTAGTATACCGTACATAGTATACAGCTCTGAGAGCATGATCATGACTGAGAACTTGAGAATCACCTCTTAGGACTCCTCATAGATACCGGAGGGGAAGAAGCCTTTAAAATGGGCCAGAAAAAAAGGAAGGGGGAACTTCCCTGATGGTCCAGTGGTTAAAACTCCACGCTTCGAATACAGAGGGTGCTGGTTTGATTCCTGGGTAGGGAACCAAGACCCCACATGCTGTGTGGCACAACCAAAATTTAAAAAAAAAAAAAAGTTTTAAATGGGCCGTACTTTGCGCATATTCATAATGTAAAAGGCTGTTCAACTTTCACTTATGCAGTAAGGTGACCTCATTTGTTCTCTTACAATCAGAGGACTGGAGAAATTCAGGTCTCAAATAGAAAACACTAAACTCAAAGGCTTATATATATCAGGTCCTTAATAATAAATGTGTCTTCTCTTTTCCCTGAAAGACAAGACCGAAAAAGTAAGACAGCCTCGAAAGAGATTTCTCAACTCACTTTTATTAGCATCCGCTGGATACAGCACTTTCCTTACCTTCAAAAAGAATTCTTCATGCAAAGAGTCTGTAATTAGGATCCCAGGGAGAGCTGAGCACCTGGAAAGGATGGCAGGGCCTGCTCATTGTATCTCTGCTGCTTCTAATCTCTAGGCCTGTGATAGGAGAAAATACCCAGTACAAATTACAGACCCAAACACCTGACCCGTCTCAAACTTTGCTCATTTCCCATGAAGAAATACAGGCTGTGCATTTTTCTTGAAAGGGGAACTCCAGAACAGCATCTCCAATAATTAAAGTATGGTTTTCTTTTCACTTGAATGTCTTCTGTTTCTCTATCACTATTCCAACAACTGGGTATTGGAGAAAGAAAAAAGCAAAAATCATGTCTCAAAACCTGGTTCAGTTTTCAAAGCAGGGGGCAGAGTCCAGTTGTTTGATGAAAGTTTCAACCTTTTAATTCCAATGAAGTGAAGCTAAATTTATTTTGTTGGAGAATTTGAACTGGTCAGCCAAGCCCATGGTTCAGCAGTTCAGGTTTCTCGTAATTAACTGTCAAGAAAGAATCTGAAACTAGGCAGTGAGATGCAAGTGGGTCAGCCTCCGAAGGGTTTAAATTCTGATGAGATATTATAAGAATGGCCTTTCATGGAAACATTCATCCCAGTCAATAGTTCACCATAAAAAAAAAACAGCAAATGTAGGTGGTTCACAGAAATGAAGGTTGAACTCCCCTTTGGTTCCCACTGCCCTTTTTGGTTATCACTGATGCTCCTTCATTAGAAACATTCTTCTGCTGGAGCTTCTGTGAACAAAGAGAGCAAGTCTTTGAGAATGTGAAGGTTGAATGGCCTACAAAGAACTCTTCTATTGCTATGATGGACTGGGTAGCAGAAGGCAACTCCCCTGCCTGCCCACTTGATCAGCAGAATGTTTTTTCCACATATGCATCAATGGGTTTCTGAATTCCATCTCCAACTTACAAAGCGTTCACGGGCAGAGTGGGTGAACAGAGGATTCCATCTCATGTAGATTGTTTTAATAACTTGAGCAACACAGAAATATTTGTCTTTTGAATCAGAAAGCAAAATATTTCCATGACAGAAAGTTTTTCAGCTCTACTTTGACCAGGAGCAAAGTCTCTAGTCTCTTAACATTTATAATCACAGAGCATAGAATAGTAGGCATGCTACTTGTCTGCTCAGAATTTGAATTTCACTGGAATTTTCAAATTGTGTATATAGAATGGATAAAGTTTAGATTTTTTCACAGAACCTTTGTGCAGGCTAGTGATAAACAAAGTTAGAAATAAGTATGAAGTGCTGGAATGAACATGATGCTGAGAAAGATGGAGGGCAAGAGGAGAAGTGGGCAGCAGAGGATGAGATGGTTGGATGGCATCACCAACTCAACGGACAGGAATTTGAGAAAACTCAGGGAGATGGTGAAGGACGGGGAATCCTGGCGTGCTGCAGTCCATTGGGTCACAAAGAGCTGGACACAATGATTTAGTGACTGAACAACAATAACAAGATGATTTCCGTCTCAAAAGAGAGAAAGAATATACAATTACAACTTTTCTAAAGTAAATGTGCTCTAGGGACTTCCCTGGCTGTCCAGTGGTTAAGACTTCAGGGGCC